>JAANSN010004240.1:0-15682 GCA_036850665.1 Dicranocentrus wangi | reverse complement strand
ATGAAAAACCGTTCCGTTTGGTGAGCTCTCTTTGCCCTAACACTGGACCGTTGCACAGAATCTCGCATATTTTCCTTCTGAAATGTTGAAAGAACATGCTGAAATGCACTTGATATATAAGCATATGCTTCTTTGGGTAAACAAACAATGTATTTCACACTTTACTGAAATAACTGGAAACGGTTCTTCGTCTCCTGGAGAGGGTGTTGCGGAGCAAGCAAAATGCAACCAATTCCTTTTGAATAGATCTTCAACTATTTTCACACTGAATTCACATTCACGCTCGCGGTTTCGGTCTCTTTTCATGTAAAAATATCAAGTATTGTATTTCTCCTTTTGCTCTAGTCTGGCTACCGATGCAAAACTCGAATATACCACCTTTAGACATTTGTGTATCCAATGAAACAGATTTACACACTACCGACTTCACAGTCATTCAATTTGGTTCTTTGCATTCGTCGTGAGTGATTGATGCGGTTTCTCCGTAGCCGTACCATTCCAGTTTGAAGTGATGGCTATGATGATGATGACACGTCAGTATTTTTTGTGGACGAAACATCACCATTTTATATCACCCCTACCAAAAGTTGAATCAACCATGATCATTCGCATATATCCCACAAGATTTTGCGGTAGCACAAAAACATCAACCTGTCTTTTTACCAGGTTGTCGTTTTCTTTCGCCATGTTGTAGCCACTTTTAATTTAATGGAAACTGCAAATGGCAAAGACAGAGGATGACGAGGCTGCTGCTGCTGCTGCCTGATGCTTTTGCATTGCAAAGAAAAAACAAGTGTTGCAAAAGAAGCTGGCTCCTCTCACCGAGGAGAGCTCTTGATGTTGGCGGAAAATGTCACATTTTGTCATACGCATCGTTACTCTTCACAGATGAGCCTTGTTATTAATGATTCACTGCGTCAATTATTGTAGATGTTTGTGGTGCTCTTGGTTTATATAGAATATTATTATCTACGTTCTAACAAGAGGAGGTGCATGAGGTATCCATGTCTGTGGAGTTCAACCACACTTCTTTGAGAACCGCCAGTCATTTGACAAGGTAGGGAATAAACCATATTTCATTTTTATGGGATTTTTCCATACTATATGATATGATACGACAACTTGGTTAAGATCTGCGTGGGAATGTCTCTTGTCTAAAGTGAGAGACTGGAAGAAGGAGCCATTTCGTGTGGCTAAGGAGTGCGGTATAATATTTCCCTACAACTGATCATGATGATGTAGGTTGAATGAGATTTATACGCGATGAGCCTGAGGAGAGGAGGGCTATAGATATGCCTTATCTTGTTAATACCGCTCAAGGGAATCGTCAAGAAGATTCTGTCGAAAATCTACTTTTGACGCCTCTCGTCGTCATATGTCGCATGTCACATCATCTCTAAACTTTTCCCTTGATATGCAATGCACACCTTCATGCAAAACTTTCTTTTTTCTCGAAGGGCTTTTTACCTGCCACCTTCCGTTTTGAGCGTTGTTGGTTTCCCGTGTTTGTATTCTTTCCCCTTCCTAGTCAAGTTAAGAATGTGGATGCATTCTAATGGGGTTCGTAATCGATTCTCACTTTTACACTTGAAGAAGTAGTGGAAAAGGTGCTCGAGAAAAATTGCATTATGGATTCATGTTTCATGTTAGGTATGTACACTTTGTCATCAAAATCCTTTGCCATTTTTTGATATACATGTCAAGCGGAATCAATTTACCTGGCTGATCTACATATTGACAGTTCGGTTGTCTTCACTGTAGCTTCAACGTCAATAAAATATTTGTCTAATTCCAGCGAAAATGACTTGATGATAGATACAAGCCTTCCCACTCCTTACTGGGAAAAAGAAGGAACAACTAGGCAAATGTATACGAATAGGTTCTTCTAAACTGTATTTGACAGTCTTGCTACACAACTGCACTTTTTCCAGCCACTGTCTCCTCTATTCATATATTATGCATCTTATGTCCGTGTAATTTTATACATTTTTCCGCGCACACAATGTAAACCATGTCACCGCATCGCAAAGATGCGTTGACCTTTTCAGGTAAATCAACAATGGGAGAATGGTCTGCGTCACATCCTTCCACAGCCTTTCTTCAATTTAGCCTTGAGTCAGGCTTTCGAGAGTATAAGGTTTGCATTTTCCCTACTCCCGTTTTATCCAGTTCTGGGTTTAGGTAAGCGAAATATTATGGAAACCAGAAACTCACATATGTAATCAAATCATGGAAAGGCGAGGCGAGCAAAGACAAAATGAGCTATCTTTTGTGTTTCTTTCGATTTAGTTTTTTATGCAGTGTTGAAGTGGTTACTTTCTTGGAGCTGTAGGGATAACGCAACTGTGAGATGAAGGATGGGAATGAATAGACAGAAATTGATGTCCGAGTGTGTACTTTATGGACTTACATATTGTCCTTTCACGTTTTTGTTGATTCTGTCCAGTCTTTTTGTTTAAGGAAGACATAAAGGTACATGTATGTGTATGTATCATGCAAACGTGCGTGGCGTCTTCGGCTATATAAGGAAACCCTAATTTCAAGAACAAACATCGGAACAACTGGTACTGTAACTGCTTTTTCCCATTCACCATTTTTTGAAATCCTTGACTTGAAAATGATCATCTACCTCGTATGAACCCAAAAGTACATACATAATACAATCATAATGAAAATTTATTACATTTTTCTGATGAATTCAATTGTCTGGCTGTACGTGTATTAAAGTTTTATTCTCCAAAGTACGTTTTTGTTATATCAGACTAGCTTTTGAAGAAAGCCACAATTCAAAGGAAATAACTAACGAACATAATCTTCCCGTTTAAACCAAGTCGAAAGTGCGCTCAAGTCGAAGCAATTTTAGATTGGAAATCCAGCGACATACAAATTTAATAGCTACATCATCCGTCTAGCTAAGCAAAAAATGCTAAGCATAAGTGTAAACCCCAAGCACAAGGTAAGCAAAATAAATGGACTGTTGACAGGAGATGCGAAAGGAAAAGGTTATTGAAAGTCTGTTGTGAGAAAATACAGGTAAATCCATTTTCACTTGTTCCACCTTCCACCTATATAATATAACCTACCTCATCATGTTTACGTTAAAGCTCACACCGTGCTGTAAACTTTTACCCATACAACAACGCAATGTGCAGAAAGTCTAATTTTGGTTCTGGTTCTACAAGTAAAGCCACTTTGACAGTTTTATACTTTAATAATATTCAGTTAAGCCACACAGCACAGTAAGTTGGCCTTGAACGTCACCTTCAACGACCTTTCTCTCATGTTGGTTTAACTGAATGTCAGCCCAGAATGAAGGTTTCTCCATTTCTCACATGCTACCTTCCCATTGTTTCCTCTGCATATCAGTCATTCATTAACACTACTGACACCCATAAAAATCAACATTATTCCAAAAATCCTTTCTCTACCACGGGGATCAACATTTGCTTAAAAACCCCTTCCATGATATATGTGGCATGTGGCGTATTGTATTAATGAATGATCAAAAACAAGTAAGTGTACTGAGACTTGAGACTCTTCTGCCCACTCTTTCCGTAAAATTGATCGTCATCAAGATTCTGTGTGTAATACGGCAGAGTGTCATCTTGTGTTTCATTTTCCCGTTACGGATATTCTTCCAAGGGAAAAAAGAAGGAGAGAGAATCATTAATTAAGTAGATGCTCAACAGTGACATGGACTAAGCACACAACTATACCCCAAGAATTAATGACAGAATGATGAATTCCCTTGTTTTCATCCTCACTAATAATTAAAGCAATTCTTCATGGATATGCAGACTCATGAACAGGGAAAGGACAAGAGTGTACTTAAAAGGAATTGGTAAAAACGGGAAAGCCTCTATTGTTCCTCATATAAAAAAAACTTGATTGATAACACGATAATACGATTTAAAGCTGAGCTGTATTGAACGGCACCAACTACTGCTGAACTAGGTCTACAGTAGACTTTCTTGAGTACTACGTATAATAACTTTTTTTCACGAATTTGGCCGTAGCTACTACGAATTCACATCCTTTTAAGATTTTCATTGCCCAACAATAAACATAAATACCTAGAGCTTGTCCAGCAATAAAGAGCAGTTTTACTCTTTATGAGTTATATAATATACCGTTTCGTAGACAAAAGTGTAGGATAACAGTGGAGTAGTAGTGGTGCGTAGAGGAATGTAGAGAAGCAAAGGGAGCAATAATGGGTGTTTTTTATTGAAATTTCCATATGTATCGACACTAAAGAAAATAAGAAAAAGAATCCTCT
Organism: Dicranocentrus wangi; assembly: GCA_036850665.1. Lineage (NCBI taxonomy): Eukaryota > Metazoa > Arthropoda > Collembola > Entomobryomorpha > Entomobryidae > Dicranocentrus > Dicranocentrus wangi. The sequence continues at coordinate 11,406 of JAANSN010004240.1, read as the reverse complement.
CAAAAGAATATTAAGTCTGTCAAGCTGACCTTGAGAAGCTGTTGGACAAAGAAGTATTAAATGAGATGAGAAACCAAAAAGAAAATATTAGCATTTTACCGTCATTTCATTTATAAATTCCCCAAATGAACTCCTTTTATGTACATAAGCACAACTGATGAGACTATTTATTCCTGCTTTCAGCGATAATTTATTCATGCCACTCCATTGTTTAAACGTGGATGTCCAAACAAATGACTACATTGCATTGCATTGTTCGCATAAAAATGGCCTTATGCCTATTTAAGTGATCCCATATTATTGTTAAATTACAGGGATGAGGCATGATGAGAAATGATTTTGTGAACTACACGGAATTGGGAAACTGCTGCTGGAATTAATTAAGCGGCCTCAGGTTGTAATCCTGGGGAATTTAATGTGGCTAATGAAAATAAAATGCAGAAATAATTAAGGGACTAAATGGAGGAGACACATGAGAAATCTTTATCCGATGAATATGGCACAAATATGCATGTAACAACTTTGTCAACGACCAAAGTGGCCAACGTAAAATATGGGATAATAAAACGAAACTTTGTTAATTTTGTATTTTACATGTTATGGGCTTGGCACTGGATTACTTTTGTCTTTTGTTTGTATGCCATTGCTCCGTAGTCAACAAGAGTTTATTCATAATAAGTAGGAAAAAGGTAACGTTCATTCTTCGAGACATTTGTGAAGACTGTGCATTCAAAACATTAAATTAACCTAATAGCAAGGATGTAACAATCTTTCCATTGCAGAAGGATGCGAAACTCCTTCATCAGGAATCCCCAAAATTAACAACTAAATGAACCCCAGAATGAATTCTGCTTAAGATATTTATACCTACAACACAAGTCCACGCATCTAAACCCAAATCGTCCTACGATACAAATTATTGTTTTCTCAGTGGAACTGAAATACCTCTGATATCACTAATGTTAGTTTGTAGTTTGTAAGCCACGCTTAATCGTTCTTTCAAACTGGAGCTATCCTTTGTGCAGCTTAAAAAATGGTACTCTGTTGCTAAAAAAAAACTCTACTTCCTTCTCCTTGGCATATGTTATGTAACAAATGTTAAATTTAGCCAGATTATGTTTGTACACATCATCAATTCCTAGTACCTACGCATATACCATGCTTCATGTCTGCATTAGAATTTAGCCTCGACGCTGAGATCAACAATCATGGTGAGGATGAGTGAATGATGGCGTGTGATGTATTTTTATAATAATACATATCAATGAATAATGAGTAGTAGATGCGTTTGCTGACAGGCGAGGCTATTGGTTTTTGGTTTGGTAGTTTTATGGTTAGTGCCCATCTTCACTTACGGATATTATTGTTCTGGTTGGGGATACATTGATTGTAAACAATGACAACATACGATGAACATGGATTTTTGTACTTTCGTCAGATTCAGATAATAATGTAGCATACGGAGATACGGAATCAAATGCTTTTTCGGATCGGCATTATATTCTTTCTTGGAGACTGTAACGACTGGAAAATGCAGATAACTCCGATATGCACACTCGTAGACCTTTGTCAAGCACATTACCTAAATTAATCTGCAACAGTACATATAAGTACATATTGCTGCTGCTAGCACATACTACACGCCTACAGATCACCAGATTCCCTGTTACAATTTCAAAAACCACTATCAAAATCAAATTAATTAAATATATATTTAATATCCTTTGGGTAACACATTAAACTGACAGCAAGGATATAAAACATTAGCGCTATCTCTAGTTAGCTAAGGAGGAGGCGACAAGGAGCTTAACGAGAACAAGATTGCTGACAGATTATTACCACGTTAAATTTTAATGCTGAATATGTGATCCATATTTTTCCCAATTTTATTATTACAAGTCAAGATAAATATATAGCAAAGAACCGCGCCGCGCGTATCAATTACAGTGACCAGAAATTCACTATCACTAGTCACTCCACATCAAATGAAAACTGAAAGAGTTCATTAGAGATTTTCTATGACATCTTCACAGAAAAGGAAAACTTTTTTTGGGTCCATTTCCATCCTAACCTCTCTGCCAAAAGAAAACTTCAAACAGGTTTTCCACTTTGCCGAAATAGAGAATATGATGGGGAATAATAGAGAGAAAAAAAGTTTCTCTTGACAGAGATGTTTCTTGGCTGTGCATTCATCAATGATTTTTTTCCCTTTTCTGTGTTTATTGTGCCTGTGCATGGCGAATAATTTGTGTGGCTGTGTAGGTGGGTCGATGAGCATGGACAACAACAGCTTGTTATACAGCAACAAAACCTTGTTTTTTTCAGCATGTCGGCTAAGAAAAAATCTCTCCGTTTTTTGGTAATTAATTAACCCCCAACATTGAATGGCCATATTGGCACAATTGACTAATGTGAATGTGACCATTCACTCTTACATTGCAACTCTGTCAATGCAAACCAGATAAGAAACTTATCTATTACTAACAATTATTAGGGGTGTGTTACTATAAATATAAAACGACATTCAATTCATCATCATTCATTTCATCATTCAATCATCATCAAACGCATCAAAGCAAACATCATCAAAGACAATCATTTCAAACGCTTGTGCCTGGAAGTGTAAATCGGATGCCAAAGTGAACAGACACAATTCACATACATATCCGCCGATGAATCATAATTAATACACAATCCACTTTCTTCATGCCATTATGCATGTATGATAAGAAGGATCGTTACATTTTGTTCATTATTACTACAGAACCATAACCAAGTTATGATTACTTTTAATAGTAGTCTACGTCAGAGAGAGCTTTCCAGCTTTCGGAGGTAGCAACGTTTAGGAAAACATTGACATACGCGTATCATATTTCTTTGTAATCATCAAAAGTACAGCTTGCTCTAGATTTAACCAGTTTTGGAGAGTCAACTAAAACCCAACCAGGCTAAAAGTGTGTACCTACCTATATAGTAGGAAAACCCTTTATTTAACCGCAGCAACTTCACTTATCTCTGTAAGTCTCGCATTAAAAACTTGCTCCCCACCAGGCCAGAATACAGATATCGCATTTTTTTAATGGGGCCAGTGGATCGAGTTAAATATTATATAGAGCAAAGAGTAACATAACATTTCCTATAACACATTTCTGAAGGTGAAAACCACGTAACGTGTTTACCAGTTCAGCCTGCTGCCCCTGAATCGTGACTGCTAAGTGCTCCTAACATGTATACCGCTCCCGACTATTTTTAGGGGTATATCTAATACCCTAACGACTGCCCCTGACTATATTACTCCATCCGACGCAGAGGTTCCAGGAACTTGAAATGTGGAATCCGAGCAAGGAAATATGTGTCAGTTTTCACGAAACTATTGGACTTCTTTTACTAGCCCACTTAACAAATGCGTTTTTCAGTGTATACACAAAAAAGATGTACCTATATAGACATATACTATTAGAGATTACATTTTTATTGCTCCATACCCATTAGCTTTACTACCGAAAGGAAGCTCGTCACGTAATGCCACCAATGTAATATGAGAAGAGAACAAAGTACCAGCTGAGGACCTCCATCCATCTGCAACCTGCATTATGCTACTTTTACTCTCAAGTTCATAGCTTACGCTGATGTGATGCTGTTACTAATCCGAAATCTTGATGTTGCAATATTACATCATCATCCCAACTTTCCCACAAAAAATGGTGATGCTATAAGGCTTTTGACAGCTTTGCTGTTTACATCGCGTATCGGTTGAAGATGAATTTTATGGCAACTTCCTCATCTCATCTCATCATGATCATGTTTCCAAAAGGAAAAAAGTTTCCAGACATTAGTCATTTACGGATGAACATGGAACATGCATCTATGCAGATGTTGTCAAAGCTGAGATACTGGTTGCTTGTTTGGGAGGGATATGTCATTATTTTTGGTATTAGCATAAATAGCGGTTTTTGTTTTACAACCATTTTCCTTCAATGACAATTGACTGGATTAACTTGTTCTCCAATGGGATTAGGCACGTGTTTCAGAAAAAATGATTATTATTACTCTTTCGAGACTCCTTACCTTGAACGTGGAACATTGGATTTGTCTCCTCCCCTCCTCCTCCTCGGAATCGTCAACGCCAGTAGTGGAATGAATTTTGTCTAATTTTCCAACAGCTCAAATTAGTGTTCGTCTGTGCTGCTGCTGCTGCTGGCTGGAATGAGATATAAAAAAATGCAATGTCGTTAATTTCCTCTCTCTGCATATGTTAGCCTGTGTTTTAGGGGATCATAGAGACAGACCACACGCCCAGTCTTGCCAGTCTACCAACCAGCTCGATGTCAAATATGCACAGTTTTAATGATGATAATAATAGAGTGAACAATGAAATGTGTGTAGAGGAAACGCTAATACAGTTTGAGCTAAAGAGTGGACGAGTGGAGTGCTGGAACTAGTGTTCCCTCTATCAATATAATAATAATAGGCTTCATTTAGGGAACTAAAACAAATGCAAAAGATCATGAAAAGGAGCCACGAGAGAGCCATTATGAGCGCGGTATGAAAACAGTTGACGACGACGACGACGGCAGTAGTAGTGCACACTCGACTCGATGTAATAAAAAGTCAAAGCTTGATTACACCGGATTAGCCATGTTTTGCACATAATACGCTCAAATTATTTCGTCGTAATTGTGTTTACCCTTGCCAGCTTGGAACTGGGGAATTATGGCGTTTTTTATATTTGGAACTTGCTCTCCACGCTCCCTCACAACACAACCCCCATTCCATTGGATACGTATATAACGACGACTCGTGTGCATTATGACATGAGTGATTCTCTGAAAGCTTTTTTATGGAATACCAACCAGCTCTCTTGTTTTTCTTACTCCTTTTATCCTCTTTTGTAAGAAAAAAATTGTATGCAGAGATGTTAGGAAATTCCATGTGGAAACAGCACAAGTGCAAAAAAAAGTGATATTGCTTCTATCGACCTTTTACTTAGCTCATTTGCGAAAATAAAGTTGCGAGAGAGAGAGAGTTGTGAGCACGCTCTATTATGTTCAATTTTACAGATCCTTTTTGCTGGCTTAATGTTTGCACCTCTACTAACGCGGTGAAACTATGTGCAGCTCATCATTTATTAAAATGGACTTGTTCCAATATAATTCTCGAGTTATTATTATTACTTCTCAACTACTACATTCCTCCTTTATTCCGTCTTCTTCGTCTTGCCTACTTAATTTTACTCTGGTGTTGTTCGCACTTGAAGAAAATCCTTTAACGAAAACGAATGGAAGCGCAAGCGCCAGGCTCTGAATTCGGTAGCCCATTTACAGGTCGATGCAACATTTTTCAGAGCTTCCATACTTACCTAGCACAAAGTGAATATCCTCAAATCCCATTCCTATTGTTATTATGAACATCATATCAGCATAATAATGGCTTCACAATTTTTTCTCTACACATTTGCATTTTACACACTCGCTGTTTTGACTCTAGTTATTGAGGCTGTTATGCAGCCATTGATCCAATTTTCTCCTTGAGAGTAGCAACAACAAAAAACTTTTGCCTTTTGCCCTTTCATTATATCAACTAACCAGCAAGTTTTTAGAAGAACAATTTATTTTTGCGTCTCTCCCATCCAATCCAATCAATCAGCCGTTATTACCTAATATCAAAAGTCCTATTAGGAGATGCACCTTGTTCAACAGCGTGTATTATAACACCTCAAAACGGCGCCATACTATTTTTGGCTACATTGACATTCAGCCTGTTTTCTGAACGGTATAAGCTCAATAATAATAGCAGTAATGATAATAAAGCATTAAATGAAATCGAAAACTGGAATGAAATGAATGGAGTGTAAACAGTTGAGGGCAAGCAAAAAGGAGGAAAATATAGGTCGTAAAATAAATAGATTAATTGAATCTTCATGGTCCTTACATAACGCTATAATTATATAATATTATGCATTTTCATTTCATCGCACTAGGGCTGGCCATTAAGGTTTAATTTAAAAACATCCAGATTGAGTGGTTGGTGGACACTCGGAGATGAGTAAGCAAAAAGGTTGCTCTGAGTAGAAGCTGTACATAGTAATTATACCCAATTACGAACCGAACGAAACGAACGAACACCCTAATCGCCGTAGTACACAACTCACATTCACACAGGCTTTATGGACGACAAGTGTGGAAAAGTGTGTGGGTGTCATCATCATCATCATCACTTCATCATCATGATCAACTGCAACAAGGCTGATCAAGAAGCAAGGCAGGCAGGCAAACAAGACCAAAAGGAGACCAAGAATTATAACATGAAACAAGATAAATAGTTATTACTTTTCAGCTGTCATCTTAAAACAAAGTAACCAGCCCTCATGTTGAGTTTTATATAATAGGCAACCAGAGAACCACTTTGTGCATTTCTAATGTAAGAGAGGACGACGAATGTCTCATCATGCCCAACGACTAATGCAATATAGAAATAGGAGGAAAAAGTTGTCGACAAATGTGTGTGTACCTTTAATTAAGTAAATGCTTCGTAATCTGGATAAAGTGCGTGAGTGAGAGGGATTCTCTTTTGCATTTAGATTGATTAAAACTCATTCCTCTCAATATGATCAAATCCAATCTAACCTCAAATCAAATGGAGCAAAAACCTCGTGTTTTCTTTAGGCATATATATATTGTATGTCAGGTAGCAGACTGCGCACCCATTAAATGTGCGAGAAAGACAACCTTCCTTACATACATACAAAAAACACAACTATCTATACTACCTCCACATGAACATTCTTGAGCCAAAACGCTTATAAAAATAGAAAATTGGGTAACATTAACCTAGGAACATTACCTAGGATCAAACATATTACTTCCAACTGTTCATAACTCAGGATTAGAAAATGATTTTTTTTCTCCTTACAAAAAGCCCAACCAGAGCCACCAACAAACTTTTTCTTCCGTTATGATAATGTGGCAATAGAAGACGGTACTAAATCCGCCCTGTTGGAAGCTTCCTTAATGCTGTTCCCCCCACTCGACTCCAACCAACTTCAATGGAATCGTATCCCATGTGGGTTTTTGAGAAAGATGTACTATGTAGTTATACTGAAGTAATAAAGTCAACTGGGCCAGAGAGACTAAAAGAAAAAGAACTTGTGTGTTCTGTTGGGTGCTTCTAATTTCCAATAAATATCCTCTTATCACTTTTTCCTGTGCCAGACCATAAAACAACAGTGGAGAGGAGAAGAGAGGAGAGGAGGACATCCCATGCTTTTTCCATTGCAGAAAGGAAAATGAAAAAAGAAGAAGAAATTACAGGCTTCTTTGGAAGTAGCTGATGAAATTCGCAAATGCTGCTGTTTGATAGAAGCTGACTGACTTGGATTTTAAAAGGACATATTAGTATACAGTATAGCATACTATACTGTTGTTAGTAAATTACTGTTGACTTCACAAACATCCTGCACGAGAGTCTGACCCATTCACAAAAGTTGTATCGTCTCTTGTCATATTATGAAAATCTCCTTTTCTCTGCTTCCAGGATTAATGTTGTTTCATTTGGAAAGTGTGTTCAGTTCAGTGTTCACGGTGTGTGTGGACTTTAGCTCCACGGTACGGTACGACGGCCTATATTATCCTGAGTTGTTGTCATTCTTATCTATTGGCGTTATATCGTATAGCGTGGCTCACATCAGACGCTATTAGAATGAATATTTACATGCGCATTTACTTATAGGCACTTCCAGTGAAAACTCAATAACGCTTAAAAGCACAAGGCGCAAGGGTCCAAGCTTTTACTACTAGTTAAACAAGACATGCATGCAAGCGGAAAAGGTGAAGAGGATGGAAAGACACAAAAGAGATTACAATTTTGACATGACTTTTCCTCTGCTCCTCTCCCTCTGTTACCGTTTTCATCCTCACACACACACACACAAAATGACTGACACGACTTATGAGAGGCTGACGCACCGAAGTGAATGTCGGCTGGTTTTGGAATGTGAGTGAGGCATGAGGTCGAGATGAGCATTGGTATTTACAGAAGGCAGAAGGTGTGTGATGATGATGATTGCCTTCCATCTGTTTCTACTACTTTTACAATCTATCCTGGTTTTCAGCTTTCCTTCTCTTAAAATGGAGGTTATTTGCTGAAAACCTTATCTAAACGATCCCCCTACATTTTTAAGTATGGCACCAGCAACACAACAATATTGCTCATTTCTCCAATCATCCAGAAAGAAGACTTGGAGGGATCACCTACAACAGCATGTCGGATTCATGAAATTCATTTCATTTGGCGGCATTGGGTTTAGAATTTGTTCAAAAAAATGACTACACAAGACGAATGAGGTTTTACCTAATATGAAAACAAATCCTTTCTTTGAAGGTGAGTAGGACGGAAATAGAGGTTACACTGACTTTATATATATATTTGAGCCCCACTATAGGGACATCAGGTACATATTTTAGCTGCAGTGATCTCTGTGGTTTGACTCTCCTTCAACTTTACCATCATCAGTTACAGTCACAGGGAATAACTCTGTTGGAGAGAAGTTATACATGGCCTATTTTGTACTCTTCTCTTCTTGCCACTATGCATTTCCATAAGGAAAGACTGAACGAACAAAGTAAAGCATTCCTTCCTAGCAAAGAAGAAAAGAGTGGATTTTGTACAATACAAATAATGCCTCCAAACCTGCCATTGCCTTCCCTTCCAACTCGAGTCCTTTTAGGTGGAATCAAACCTGATAAAAGATTATTGCCCTTATTTGGAGAAAGTACCTAAAGTGGTTGGTGACTTGATGGTTGATTCATCAACAAAACTATCGTGGAGTTGTAAATAAAAAGGAAGCTAGGCAAAAAAAGCATTTCGCGTAACAAATTACTCTGCTGATGTCGAGTGCGAGTGCCGTGCCGACCCACGGACCTGCAAGACAACAAAAATTCTTTTGACTGGCTGGGTTATTACATTGGTTGGTGCATATTGAGTCCTACGTTGGGATTCATAACAATATGTAGGTAGCACACACTCGTCATCTGACAATCAGCTGAAAGGATTTTTATTGAGGAATGAAGTGAATGAAATCATATAAAGGGAACAACACACGCTGGTAAAAAAATATGCGATAACAAGGTTTCAATAAAGATGACTGCATTACGAGCATGCTGTGTTGGTGTGAGTGGTATTGTGTGCGAGTTATTTGCGCAAAGATTTTCCTATTACAAAATACGAAAACAATGCACACAAAAAATCAAAACAAGGGACAAGGCGAGTGATTAGGAATGCCTTTGTCAAATTATTTATCCGCCTTTTTGTCCATCTCTGTATGCCGGACGTTGTTGGTTGCGTATCATATCATCAATCCGCACGAGAGGAAGATCCACTTCGCTCGAGTAACCTCGACCAGAGTCCCTCCTCCACTCACTCCACGTCGCCTCCCTAACTAAACCACTGAGCTCAAGTAAGTACATGTGGACTATGTGGAGTGACAGCAAAATGTGCAGGGAGGAATGAATATACACGCAGTTCTGCAGTTGACAGTGTAGATGTGCATGCTAGAAACGAATATATAATATATCATGTAGTGACAGGTGACATGAGCACCCTGACATAATTTCGAAAGAGTTATCCCAACCGAAGAAGCGAGCGCTCGATATTATGAGGGGCAAATGATAACAGGGAACTTGGTTGGAGAGGGTAGATATTAGAGAATATGTGATGCAAACCAGGTTTCGCTCCGACGAGGAGACAAAATACATATTTTTTCTCACAAACTCATTTTCTGGGGCCAAAATAAAAGTAGATTAAATTCTTCCTGTGTGGAGATGTTACACCTAGTACATAACTAATGTTGTGCATCCTTCTGCAATTCCAATAAATCAGATTAATTAACATCATAACGTCAACTTTCACGCTAGGCCTAGTTTTCCGTGAAGGATCCTCAACAAGTGTAACATTTCTTTCTGTGTAAAAGAAAACCACAAAAATGTCTAGCTTTCCCGTTAAAAAACGTCATGTCTCATCCTCATCATATCCCGCGCTTTTATGCTGTTTCTCAATTTATGTGATTTCGCTAAATAATTGGCTCCAAGGGACCTTTTCCCATTGAATGTGCCCAGCTTATTTTTTTTGTTTGTTTGTGGCCTTCACGGGAAAAGATCCGGACCGGAGTTCCGCTATAAACGCTATAACGTCTTTTCCCTCAAAACACGTATACCTACTATCCATTTGTGTTACATTTATACTATACACATGATTCTAAACTGGGTAGACTAATGATGTCGCTTTGAATCGCCCATTTGCACTTTTGCAGACCTCTCGTCTTGAAAGGCAGGCAGAGTCGTCAGCAGCCCATGTTTGTTGTGGCAGTCTCATAAAACTCATAAACACCTCAAGACAAGCTCTCATTTTTAGATGAGCACAATAAAAAATCCCTTTTGTATAATCCTATTTGCGGAAAAGCTCGTGTGGGCAAAAAGGGTACGTACAGAGTACAGACGTCATCTTTTTTAGACGATATGAGCGTAGTGACTGCTACCGACTGCTGGTGTTTGTAATGGGGTGAAAAACATTCATGGCGTCAACACAATTGTACGACGACGGCAGCCTCTAAAAAACAAGAAGAAACAAAAGGGAGTAGAAAGTGAACCGCTTTGCACTGGATCAAGTTGGTCAGCTTTGCAATCTTCACTCTAGTGCCTAAGTAATGTGTACTTGTACTCTGTACTCGGCGTACGGTTTTAGAGGATATTCTTTAGTGCACTGCCAATTTTCTGGATTTCCCACTTCCAACATTATCCCTCTCGCTCGCCGTTTCCTTTTTATAGCTTATCTTGAGAACGCACCTTGCTCCCGGGTTTAAAAAAAAGTAGAGGTGAAGCTCCCAAGGGACAACTTTTAAGCTTTTCTTATTTCTTTTTTTTACGTACGCTGCGTTACCACCATGTATTACATGTGCAAATATACAACTGTAATGGCACTACTACTCGTGTCATTTATACACACTTTATTGGTAGTGTGGATGAATAAATAAGCACTTTTCAAGTTGGATGGCTTAAGGTAGTCCCTTTACGTCTTGTAAATTTGTAATACGATTCATGATTCTCTACGACGCATCATTTTACCCACTTGTTCCAAATTCCAACTGAAATTTGGTTTTGGGATTCGGATTCTTGAAAAGAATTTTTACCACGTAGTTGTAGTTTTGTACAGTAGTGCGGATAAGGCACAAGGTTATCCGTTGACCTACGTACAAAATGTATGAATATATGAATCACACTCTGGCTGTTTATTCCTCAAAAAGGTTGTCTACGGAATATGGTGTGCGGATTACAGTTTTATTCATCATCATGATCCCCATAATAAGCCGTTTGGAGGAACAAGGACGAGCACGAATCCCGGATTCAATTCTGA
>JAANSN010004239.1:0-15684 GCA_036850665.1 Dicranocentrus wangi | reverse complement strand
CTTATCGAAACAATGAATAAACACGGTTATCATATCACAAATGGCCCGCGTAGTCATCACCATATAACCATGTACATGTTTGTCTTGTGCGATACAATCGCTATTGATCACGTATATTAATTAGCCTAATTATTCGTACTTCAACATTTTGCTTTGGGTTACCCTCTCCGATCTGTTCAGATCTCCGTTGTGGTTATTACCTATAGTTATCATGACCCCACTGGAATCGCTATTCCGTCAGGATTTTGACCACATCATAAAACAAACGGAAGGCCTTCCAGCCCTCAAACTCAAAGTAGATCCGGCTTACGCCAACCAAACCCAGAGATATTATTTCATAGGGAAACTCTTTTACCCGCTCCTGGTGTTTGTCAGAGGTACGGGATGTTGCCCAGTAACAGTTGTCCAGAGTGGTGAAGGCACAATCTCTTATGAGTTCCAGTGGTATTCAGTGACATCCATCTTGTCCGCCTTGTTTGTCCTTTGTCACGGCTTCTTTCTGGTCACTTGGGGGTTTAACGCTATGTTGAATATCAGTTGGCCAATAAGAATGTATATCGTTTTTTTAAATTTATTACTCTAAATCTCAGCTTAACATGTTTTCAGAGCTACTTTTTTGCCAATGCATTTCAGATTTGTGGGTGCCGACCAAAACGAAAACTGGCTGTCGGAGAACCTCCTCCAATCCGAGATAATTATAATACTGAACATTTACATCAGGTTGATAATGCCTGTGGGTGCTTGGCTGATTAAACTAACTCGTTGGAGTAATGTAGACTCCCTCCCTCCACTTTTAAATGGGTGGACCACCTTTCTCCAAATCTTTGAGGAAACATTCCATCCCGATTACACTATCAAACTGGACCTGGTCCGGCAACGGAACATGTTTTGCGCCGTGTGGTCAGCCCCCTTGATCCTTCTTTTGAGTTTAATGGTCCCAGTCAATTATTTAGGGCCGGAGTGGCCCATTCTGGGAAAATTTGTGGCATACATGTTCACCTGGAGTATTGTGGGCATTAGGTCGCTGTGTAATATCAAGGACTTTTTGTTGCTACAAACTTTGAAATCTGTTTATGAGCAAGTTTTAAAGGGGATCAAGGCACAGCATGACAAGCGGACGGGAGCCCTAACCAAAGAACATGTGAGGGCTTGGAGGGACCTCATTTCAGAGGTGAGGCAGCAAGCTTCTCGAACCGAGACTTATCTCAGCTTCCACACACTTTGGGGAGTTTTTGAGGTATTTTCCCTGCTCCTCGCTAACCTCTCGCTGACAATCTTTCTGGCGATGAATGGCGCCCTGGTGGGTCCAACGGGGACAAATTTCATTCCATTTGTGATCATCTCGACAACTTTTTTCGCCTTTTCATTGTGTTGGAAGGCGGCCATCGCTGAAAACATCGGGAAAGTGGTAAGACATATGATGCGGAGGTTTTTTTAATGAGAAAAATGTCTAGATAGATTGCCCATTTAAAAGGAATTTTAACAGGAAGATGCCATCGCAGAAGAAATCCTTGATATGGACAACGATGATTGTGAAACACGGTTTGAGGTTATGAATTTATAATTGAATTATGTGTAATGGTTTACAGTTTAGGGACAACATCTATTATTTGTATTTCCGTTTTAGATGAAGCTAATCTGCGATGTTTTGATGAACGACCCAACGAAAATCCGGCTGGGGAATGTACTAACCTTAAACAAAAGCATGGTGTTATCGGTAATCCTTGAGAAATAATTATGGAAAATTGTATTGGAACAAATTTCGGAAACTACTTTCTTTGTTCAAAAGAATAAACCTATAATAGATACTCTTGTGATTGAAATTGAAATATGTTTTAGGGATTTGGTCAACTGGCCTCATACTTAATTATTGTCCTGCAGTTTGCAAAAACTGGGGCGACGTAGGAATTCCATACGGACAAACAATTTAGGATAACAACAGGACTGACTGAGCCAGGCAAACAATGACGGGGGCGGAAGTTTTAGCAGATTGCAAATCAATTAAGGAATGCTTTTAACGAAATGACACAAAACGTTGGCATTTGAGTAGCTTACTTTCACTTTACCGTTATTATAGTCAAATAAAATTAATTTGGAATATTATAATGGATTTTTCCTGAGTACAAAATAAAGCATGTTCTGTTAGAAAATCCAATAATTTTCCATTTATATCACGGTTTTATATGCCTAACCGTGACCGCACGGTTAAATATCCTTTATGCCCGGTATCAAAGTTTAGGTTTTCTCGCTTAGGTTATGGCAGGCGCGATAGGTTGTCGTTGGTCGTGTAAATTATTTGTTCAGCTCGGCTGATTTTAATCTGCCTAGTTATTTTTCCGTATATTATTCCGCTGTATAATTTGTTTCTTAGTTCCCGTTGTCATCTTCAAACCTATCTGTATTGATGTTTATTTCCAAACTAATAAATGCAGGGGTTCTCATATAATTTGTATAAATCATAATTATCCATTAAAAAGGTGTAATAATTTCAGTTACATAAATAAGTGTGGGTATGACATAAACGTCGGACCTTTATTACCAATTACATGATAATTTATTTAGAGTCTTACGCAGAAACCTCACGACTTAATGTAATCGAAAGTAGACGTTGTAAATATATTCTTTCCGTGGGACTTATAGCCGCAGGTACTATAATATAATCATTAATTAATAAATACACAAGAGACACTAAAAATTATTGTTACCTTGTCATGAATATGTGTGTCACAAAGGAAATTTTTCAGTATTTTCTAAATGAACGTGTTTAATTACTAATAAAACCTAATCTGGATGAAATGCTCTTTTGATCGCTTATATCAGCATTATTTGTCAAAACTGAGAATAAACAGGGTGACCACAAATGTTAGCAGCTAAAATAAAATAAAGTAATAAATTGAATGCAAATATTTCAGCACACGACATGTTTATCTTTTCAAACTTTCCCCGATGGATAACCCCATCATTCATTTACCTGCGCCAAGAATCCGTATGTAATTTTATACAGTCCGTCTGTTCCTAACGCCACATCTACTCCTTCAACTTCCTTCACAGTTGCCAGCCACTCCAACCCATCATCTGCCCAAAAGAAGCGCCGTGTGTCAGGGTGAATTAGCCAGGAATTGAACCAGCGCATCTGCATTTATCAATCAATAGGCAAAGTATACATATACACATACCTATATTGAGAAATTATATTATTTATAGTAATTTTTATGCATACCAGTCTGTGGGCTTCGGAAGAAATCACCAAAGAAATCACGAGAAATGCGCAAGTTATCGTGAATGAGCCTACAACAATTGGGCTCGTCGACTGGGAAGCCGGTCGAAAGTAAAATGTGGAACGGAGCACATTCTCCACAATCCATACCAGCATCCAGGTAGACCAGGTTGAATTTATCGATTCTGCCAACGCCTTTACTTTCCTGTACTCCGCCATTATGTTGTTCCTCAATTTATGTGGTTTTGCTTCCATGGAAATCGTGGACTCTGCAAATTTTACATAATTCTTCAGGTTAGAAGTCGCGCCCAAAAGCGCAAATGGAAGAGGCACCTGACATAGCAACGACATTGTCCAAGTGTCTATCCCGCCCCATAATTCTACTGCTGTTTCCAGGACACCGATCCCAACTTCAGTTGTAGAAAAGGGAGGGGATGGTTCCTTCATAAGTAATCTTTGGTGACCTGCTATTATCAATAGCTTCAATCCTTCCGGTTCGATAATGAATACCGACACTCCAAACATAACAATTGAAGCTGCTATAAGGAGACTGTAAATAATTAGCAGAAATCCTCCAAGCCAGTGCTGCCATTCCGGTGTGAAATCTAACTGCACTTGATGTACTAAGTTAAATACATTTTCAATTTGGGCTTGACCCCGGGAGCTAAAGTAAATTGGGAAAATGATAAGCACCTCGAAGAGACCCAGGACGAGTCGGAGTATCTGGAAATATTTAATTGGGGACGTGGAATCCATCGATACTCCAAAGGTATCAAGACGGAAAAACGAAGTAAACCCCATGGAAATTAAAAGAAGCCAAAGAACGAGCGAGATAATCTGAAAATAATTTTAATTCATGTAAAATTAAATTCTACACTGGGAGCTGGATTAGGTACAATACTGAGTTGTGAGCTCACTAATTTTACCTGCTGAAGTGTCGACTTTTGTAGCATCCACCGACCAGTGTCATTGTTGAACACAGGTCTAAATGGGGTTTGTAGGGTACAATAGGTGAATGTGAAATAACTGCGGAGGAGAAGAGTGTTTCGATTTACAAACCATTTCTTCTCACTTGTAGCAAAGCCATTCTGGGAAGCCAGTTCATACGTTTGCAATGCAGAACTGGATGATGAGGAAATGGCAAAAACCTTGTTATGAATTTGAGGCATTAAAATAATATCTTGATAGGAATGTGAAAATTCGTGAATAACGGAAAAGTAGTTTATACTGTGCAACCTGCAAGAATACTCTCAAGCAAATTAATCTTATAGATGTAAGAAAATTGTGGATTTCCCAATATCTGTTAAATTTAATAACTTACAATTAGTTTTTTGCTATATGTATAGCAATGTTTGGAAACTTGAAAATAAAAGTTTTGGAATTGCAACAAATTGCATAAATATTAGTTGATTATACTAATCGAAAACAGGTCAGAAAAATGTGAAAATATCAATAATGTGTCTACTTTACTAATGTCTGCTCGACAACGAGTTGAACTAATCTAGTAATGTGCTTACCTATATGAAATCAACTAGCAATTCTAAAGAATTTCAAGCATAATAATAATAACACGTAATGCAAATATTTATTGAAGACTCACTCTGGTAAGCTCATCCTCATCAATAAATGCATTGTCATTTGTATTAATTTTACAAGAATCAGTAGAATTTATTTTCCCATTTGTTAGTATTTCTCAGAGGGAGGGTCAGAGGGTTTCTCTCCCAATTTTACAGGAAGAATGTTGCCACCGGCCACCGCACCGCCTAAGGTTATATGGTACTTGATTGTGTTAGATAGAACGAAATGGGTCGAAGTCTGCAATGACAACCCCAAGGAAAATTGACAAACAAATTAATCCAATTTAAGTATACTATAAAAGGTACATGATGAAATTCGAGAATGCCCACACCCATTGAATTCAATGCATATATTTATCAAATTACCTGAGTGATGGTCTCACAAAATTAACAAGTCCATTCAGTGTAGACATTTTTTCATTGCATTAATTGATAATAATATAGTTTTAAAATAATACATTATATCATTTTAAAAGTTCAAAATAACCTAGCAATTTCACCGGTAATTTCGTGACGTATTGTGTTATTCTCGTGAGTCTTTCCTGTTGGCCGCCAACAAAATCACAATTTGAGAAAATCCCCGCTTCACAATATACTTTCCCCTTTCGGTATGCCACAATATGCAATTAGAAGTATGATGTGGTATGTGGTAGTTTTGAATTAGGTAATCAATATTTTTCAGAAGCCTTGTTAGTGATCATCTAGTCATTTTGCAGCTCCAAAAGTGTCAGCTCAGTTAGCGTCACAGTAGGAGGGGACGTTGTGCTAATATTAGCAGCATTCTTACTCACCTCAATTACTTTGATTAGAGGAACTCTCTTCATCCCATATACTAAATCGGGTTTTCGGCAGCGCCCATTGTAAACTTCAAATAGGAGAACAGCTCCGCCTAGTAACAACATTATCATGCAAATTATAATCACAGTCGTCAACCCAGCCAGCGTTATTTGACCCGCCTCTGATTCCGTGTCATCATCTAGTCTAGCTCCTCGTACAAGTCTGTGGGCATAACTGATCGTGTTAACACGAAAAGTGTTCCTAGGGATATGGGATTCAATTCCGTAAATGTCATCTCTCAGCCACTTCATTGTTTTCGCGTGCATATTGATATCAGCATTGTTGTTCCAAAAGCGCTTAAGGCCTGACACGTGCAGTTGATCCAATATATATTCCAGGCGGCTAGTCAAATAGTTTCGTTGTACTGCCCATGCCATATAGCGACTAAAATTCGGTATTTCCTTTTTCTGGACAATCTTCCTCCTCTTGTCTAAACGAAGTATCGGCTCAACAATATTTATTAATACCATCGTATCTAGTAGGGCGTAGCCTTTCTGCTCAGCAACTTCAAGTCGTAAACTTCTCTCTACGAGCTGAATTCGGCTTCTCGCTCCGGCTCCAACAAACTGTATGTTTTCGTCTAGAAGCTTGTAGTAGGAGGGTAACTTTGGCTTGGTGGCAGTTGTTTCCACCGGATTTAATAGTGTCTTCAAGGAGGAAGATTCTATTACAAGTCCGCCATCTTCTATCACTCTATCCGGGTAAATTGTGTAACAGGTGTAGTTCATGGTTACCAGGTCCATTAATGACTCTGGATATTCTTCAGTCCGTGTTGTTGCCAGAGTTGAATAAGTTTGACCATCGAAATAGTTCATTATGAAGAATCCAAACGAACCCCATAGGATCCAGAGGGCGGAGGATGGACAGTTGTGGAATAAGGGTCTACATGTTTTCATCGGAATATTTAAGTAGGAGGGCGAAACTGAGGAGTAAGTACTCCAACAGTATTTCAACGCTCCGCCTCCCGTCTTCAGCAATCAAAATAAATAGAATGGGCATCAAAAGGGTAGAAATTGTTCACTACCGTCCACGTGCCCACATCGAAGCTTTCCCCCATGGAATGCAGGTGTCGAGATGTGATATTCGTGGTGACGATTATGAAGCCGTAGTTGTGCACATCAATAGATGGGACTGGCACTCGCATTAGCTTTCTAGATGGGGAGAGAGATGTAAATTCGGTAAATATGGCATCCCACGCATGCAGTCATCAGAGTGGTTTCTCGAAAATCCACTGTATTCACAAGGGTCACATTCATATTTTCCTGGATAAGTTCCCTTGTGCATGGAGCATGTGGACCTGGCCAGAGATGATTATTATTAGAGTTTTGACACCTCATCGGAAACGTCTCGTCTATTATTGGGGTGCGAGCACCATTCAAATCTCCTAACAGTTTTTTCCATCTCGCTTCAATGTCGGAGAGAGTAAGAGTTGGGTTATGCTTATAATTTAGTGATATGGAGTTTGATAGCTTGGGGATACACCATACACACGGTATTTGCAATTTTCCAGGGGTATCCAGAAACAGGATTGTGCCCGTGTACGGGGCCTTCAATAAATTGTTCACTTTCCCTGGTACAAGTTTCCAACTTCCAAAATCAACTATGGCGGAGAAGTAGATGATGAACCTGGGATTTTCTCGTACACTCATGTTGTCGAAGGCTCCACCGCGTGAAAAAATCTCCAAGAAGGTTACTGTGCATTCAGAATGATGTAGAAAGTAGAGTGCAGGATTGTGATGGGTTGCAGTTGCGTAAGCAGTTTCCAAAACGTTGAATAATATGTGGGATGTGCTGTGAAATTGGTCCCCGAACAATGGATAGAAAATGCTATCATAAAAGTTTGTATCGATTGGGGAATAGTGAGAGAATTTCCAGAAAATCTGACAATCTTTAAAGACGTATAAAGGCGATTGTGACAATATAACTTCTCCGTTTGACCTATTTGTCGTTATTAATACACAAAATATGGAAACTATAACGTTTTGGATACTCATTTTGCTCACGAAGCTAGTCAATGTGCAAGAACTTTACTTGAAAATAATATTTAAATGTATATATTGTGTATGCTAGACTGCAATAGTATACTCATTTTGCTCACGAAGCTAGTCAATGTGCAAGAACTTTACTTGAAAATAATATTTAAATGTATATATTGTGTATGCTACACTGCAATAGATAGAGCGCTGACAATTAGGTCGACTAAAACTGCCAACTGAAGGGCGAACTTGAATTTTACAAGGTTAAGGTTACGTCTGTTAGATTACGTGGCTGCAAGCATATTTCACCTTCAGATGTCTCGTTCATATCAAATTAAACAAAAGGTTCTTTGTTAAAATATATTCCATGGAGAGTTGGAGGCTGGAAACCATGAACGATTACATATGGTGATACTTACTTACATTTCTACTAGTTTGAAGGCAGTCGAAAGGGACAATGCAGTGACAGGAATATATATTTGTTCATTTTTGCCTGCTCAGGAATGGAAATTCAACGAATGTGGCCGCTAGCTCGACAAGTAGTTGCCTTTTCCCTACTTACGAAACCAATTTTTGTGACAGGCACGAGCAGGAAACCAGTTCAAGATTTGAATAAACTCACAATAGTTATTAAGGCGGGATAGGATTGGGATCCATATTCATTTAAAGATAGCTGAAACTGACACGTCACGTTGTGTGCACAAGCCCTCCATTTGCTTTCTCTACCTAAATCTAAATGCCTTTGACAAGCTTAGGGATAGTAGACATAGATCCTTTGTTTGAAGCAATGTGACTCCGTCGGGATTTGATGGTCCATGCTAATTAAAAATAACTGGATACTGTGTTGCGAGTCATTTAATACTGACAAAATGGAAAACGGAGAAACGACAAGTAAATGCTGATTGGGATGAGCCGAATACGATGCCGGTATATATTTTTATATTTGTTGAACGCTAAACCGGAGCTTGTCTGCGTAACATGACTACGGGAACAAATGAACTTAAAAAATGCAGTGTCACTTATAGGTATGTAGGTGAAAACTGGAAACTATAGAGGCTGATCAAATTAGGTTGTCAAGAATGATGATTGCGATAAAAAGGTTTCGATAATGGGGGTCTTGCTGCTTAAGGATCTAATGCCTGTGTTTGAAATTGTAGACAAGTACATACTGCAAAAAAGGCCAGTTGCCTACTAGCCATGATGTATGAAGAGTTCCTCGGGTTAAATTAAAGGGAATGATAGAAGTTTTGATCAGATCGACGAAGCTTCACCGTGAATCCCAACGTTAACTGAAGTTATACTTGAATAAAAATAAGATTATGTAGGAGTCTTTATCCAGTCTTTAACTCATAGGATATCTACCGGTATTACGTTACCGGTAAACGAAACACTTAAAATGTTATATGCAAATACATTTGCAAGTCCCCGGTGGTGGTGAAAATAAATTATGCACGTTTAGTACATTCTGCACAAATTGCAAACGTTATTCGAGCTCCCAATTTTAAAAACCTGTGCTGCAAGTTGCATCGAAATGCCAATGCCACCGCGGTGTTTTTACACAGGTAGCGACATATTATTTTACTAGACTTTTCGAAACAGAAGGCTCTTGTCTTGACAGCCATTTCATTTGGCTTTACGGTTGCAAGGAAAATTTGTCAAGGATATGCCAGTGATTAATACTCCGATATTCCCAACATACTGAATTTTAATGCACATTTAATGACATTATTTCAATAATTGCATCATTGCCCATTGCTAACAAGTCAAAATTTTCATCCTTTGGATTTTAGATCAACAGACTTGTATGTACAAGGTCATTTTCAGTCTGATTATATTATTACCAAAATGCACCTCTGCGTTCTCGTTGATCAGCCAGACATAGCTTAGAAATATATGTATTGTTATAAATATATTATGTACTATTTCTGCCTGGTACTTTCTTCTTCGACTGATTTCACTTCACGTAAAAATATGCAAAGTGTAGGCGGTTATATTACTCTGACTAGCTATCAAAATCGATTTGATTCATTTGAAATTCATGGGCTTGCATGTCATGATAGCAAGAGAATGTTCGTACGCTGCTGCAGCACGCGATCCGGTCCCAACATATGTAATTGAAATCACATCCGGGTTCATTTTTTCTACGATCAAGTCTTAGTAATCACGTAAAATTGATCGATAATATTCATCCTTCATTCTGAAATCCTTATTCAAAAGAGCTCTGCCAATACCATCCTGCTCGCCCTATCAACAGAATTAGAAATATAAACTATTCCCCAATTTCAAAATGAATAACCATCTTGGTGTTGCTTTTCTCTTGTTAGTTTCAACCATTTTAAGTGTCTCTTTGGTTAAAATTTCCGAGTCGAATAACGCCCTGGACCTTTTTAAGGAGTGCCAACTACACTGGAAATTCAAGGCCAATACAACCCATCAACTAATTTCTTTTCACACATATTTTTACGATTTGCGTAGTCCTCACTTAAGCAATACGCCAGCCACGTTAAGAAACATAAATTGCTCGAATGAATCTGCATTTCAGTTTCAATTCTCCAAATGGCTACAAAGGTTCTCCACGTGTGAAGTAATATTCCAGGAAATTGAGTCCTTCCTGGAGGTCATCAACACCATTACCATTTGGGAAAATCCGCGTTTCATCATATATTTTTCAACTGTTTCCCGCAAATTTCCGCTGCACCATCTTCTTGAACACCAAAGCTGGTTATCCGTAATTTTCTCCAAGGTAGCATACACTGGAACAACTTTGCTTCTAGAACCAAGCGGAACCTTGCAGATTTTTTGTCATTGGTGTATTCCTACCTTTAAGATGGGCATAATCCAAGCAACCTTGACTATCAAGGCTATTGAAAGGATCGGGATAAAACTTCAGCGTAACATGAACGGTGTCGAAGTAGCTTATGGATTCGGCCAAGAATTAGAAAGTTGCAGTCGTAATATCTCCAGCATGGTTTCACAGTTTGCCTCCGGCTCGTATCAGTTCTGCACCATGGAGCTAATACAAACCAGCTCAAATATTACATTTGTTAGGGCACCTTTCATATTAGGAAAGGCGGATATTTTACTAGAAACTGTTATTGAGGCAGAGCTAGTTTATCACTTAGAGGAAGCCAGAGGGCAAGTTATCAGTGGGATACCGCCATCAATAGTGGACCCACAGCCCTACTTTTTCTTTTATCGCTTAGGGGAAGCCAGAGGGCAAGTTATCAGTGGGATACCGCCATCAATAGTGGACCCACAGCCCTACTTTTTCATTATTGTGATGGCCGACCCCTCCAAGCCAAGATTGGTTTCGATGGCTCAAACATTCCAAGCCGACGCTTGGATACTGCTACTAGTTTCACTTCTGGTAATTTCCATGGCATTTCTTTTTCTCAACGGAAGCCAACCTAGCATAACCCAGTATTTGGAGCACCTCATGGCCTGCTTCGCCTCTTTACTGGAGCAAACAGGTACATTGTTGTGCAAACAAATATTGAAAAATTACAAATCGGGTGGACTATGGCTACTTTGGGTTCTTTGTGGCTTTTTCATTATGAACTTTTATGACGGGGAAGTGATTTCAGTCCTGTCTACAGAATCATCCCAAACATTTCCTGACTCGCTAATTGATCTGGCGTTCAGTAATTATTCCGTTTATACGACCGAGTCCGCCTTTCGGAATCCCAAAAACGGAAGTAGGAAGGAATTTTCAATGCTGAAAGAGCTGTTACACCCAAACGCGAAAATAGCAAATCTAAGCTTGCCTTCTTATTATAAAAGACTAGCAGACAGAACAAACTTCATTACAATTGCTGGTAAATCCAGGGTTGAATGGATTAGGGAGTTATTAAATATAGAAATAGGGAATTCCCAGGGCTACGCTCTGGTTGACAGCAGGTATCCATTGTTTTTTGCTGAGGCGATGCTACATTTGGCAAACAATCGAACCGTTGTCCACAGGAAGGAAGTGAACAATTTCCATTCTTACCACACCTGGGTGATTCGACGTAACTATTTAAATGATCGCCTCAATTACGTTTTAAGCCAAATAGTAGAGTCAGGACTAAAGCAATTTTGGGAGGCTAACCAACTCCTTGTCGAGCGATTTCAAGTTGTTAGAAATTGGAAAAACAAAAGTTTACTTAATGTCACAACAAATGTAACAGTGAGAAGTGATTTGAATGTGATTGCATATCTTCAGCATGTCTCTCTCTGGAAACAGTTAGATCTTGATGGACAGTCAGAGCCACAACAAGTGACTTTAGCTGCGATGGCCAGTGGATTCAAACTGTGCATAATTGTGCTACTCGTAGCCGGAGGAGTGTTAATAATTGAAAATGTTCTTAAACGACTTCACGAAAAGCTAGAGGTCCATGGGGACTGGAGAAATATGATATTCTCCGTGTTCTCCGATATTAAACGTAGGTTTAAATATACATTGCAGGTTGGATACAAATTCGGAAGAAACCTTCCGATGGAGCTTTTTAAACGACGCTAATGGTGGTTAAAAGCATGATGGCGATGGAAGCATATGTTCTTGCGGATTCAGAACAAAATTCAGGAAAACGAATGTATCTGACTAAAATCATGCAGGCATAATATATGCTACACGGGATGGCCAGGAAGGAAATAATGAAGCATGAATGAAGTTTGTTGGGTGCAAAATATGTTTAGAGGAGGAGGACGGAATCTAGTTAAGGGATTAATGAAAGTATCGAAAATATTGAAATAGAAGCTTGAGGACAAGATAGGGATTTATTCCATTCCATCAATACAAATGCAGATATACTAAAGACGTTTTAACTTTTGCTCAAATTTTCTTGTTTCAAACTAATTAAATACTATGCTAATATTATTAGGTGTGTAAACTAACTCCACCAAAAGCCATTTTGATATTTCCTAATTAAAGCTAAAACAATGGTTTTCTCAGGATACATATTCAATGTGTCTTTGCTGTTATGGCATGTTAATATTGTAAAGAATCTAAAGACATCAATTACGTGCAATTGCACGATAATACGACTACGAGTATGCATATATGTTTTCCCGTAGTCTTTTTGGAGCACAAGTATCAATTAATTTAATAACTGGTCAGTCAGTGACAGGTAGAGCAGAATTCTTCACTTTGAATTTGATGAACAATATACGCGGAAGCTTAAAATACTAATCGAATCCTTCCCGAATATTTGTTCCATTTGACGCGCGTGCAAAGACATGTACATATGAAAATATTAGATACCGCCTCTCCATGTCGCTTTGTGTCAATCAATATTACGTAATTGAAACCATATTTCTAGGGTTTGTTTCCTCATGACGCAGCGATCGACCGGCATTTTGATACCTATTGTTCAAGTAAATACATTCATTCAATACTATATTCTGGTCTGGTTAACAGTTCTGGTCTTGAATAATTTCCACAATCTCTCGTTTCCACAATGAATTTCCGTCTCGTTGTCGTTTCTCTTCTGCTGGTTTCCTCCATTTTACGTGTCTCTCTTGCGGAAATCCCCGCTTTCAATAGCGCTCTGAATCTCTTCCAGAATTGTCAACTTGACTGGAAATTTGGAATCAAAGAATTACCCCAATTGCTATATTTCTATACATTTTTCAGCACTTTACTTGAGCGTCACTATACCAATACTCCGATTACACTGCGAAACATAGACCATGCAAATGATACCGCCTTTCAGTCATCAGTATTTATACCCAGGTTCTCCGATTGTGACGTAGTATTCCAGGAAATTGAGTCTCTACTACCCGCTATTCAAAAATTAACCATTTTGGAAAATCCTCGCTTCGTTATATATTTTTCAACCAACTCCAGTAACTCTACGGATTACAATGATGCACTACAAAACTTGCTATCGACGAACTCCTCCATGTCTCCATACACTGGAACAAGGTTGCTTCTAGAGCGAAGCGGTAGCTTGTATCTTTTTTGTCATTGGTGCAGTCCCCAAAGTCTTCTAATTAAAAAAATTGCAGCACGCGAGGCTTTCGACGTTGTTGAAAAAATCTGGACCAAATATCAGTGTAACATGAACGGGATAACTGTCCCTTATGGTTACGGCGGCGACAAATTACAAAGTTGCAGTCGTGGTACCTACAATAAGATTCCACAGTTGGTCGCCGTTTCGTATCACTCCTGTGCCATGGAACTAATACGAGTAAATTCGAACGTTACATTTGTTAATCAAACCTTCAAATTAGAAACAGCGGACATGTTGTTGCAAGCAATTATTGACCCAGACTTAGCTAATCTACTCAATCAGACACGGGGTCAACTTATAAGCGGGTTACCGCCGTCAGTGGTGGACCCACAACCGTATTCTCTAATTATTGTAACTGCCGAAATCCCCAAGCCAAGGTTGGTTTCTATGAGTCAGGCATTCGACGTGTGGACGTGGCTTGTTCTAATATTTTCACTTCTAGTAATGTCCATGGCACTTCATTTTTTTAATGAAAGTCAACCTAGCCTAAACCAGTATGCGGAGTACCTCATGTCTTGTTTCTCCTCTTTACTCGAACAAACTGCAACATCGTTCAAAAGAATACTGAAAAATTACAAATCCGCTGGCTTATGGCTCCTTTGGGGTCTTTGCGGTTTCTTCATTATGAACTTTTATGACGGGGAAGTGATTTCAGTGCTGGCAACCGAATCATCTCAAACATTTCCTGACTCCCTAATAACTCTTGCGTCCTCAAATTATTCTGTTTACACGACGGGAACCGCTATTCGGTACTATGCAAACGGAACTACGGAGGTCATTTCGATGTTGAAAGAGCTTTTGCGCCCACTCGTGAGCAATGCATCTCTAAGCTTGCCTTCCTATTATAAAACACTAGCAAACAGAACAAACTTCATTTCAATTGCTAGTAAACCCAATGTAGAGTGGATCGGAGAACTCGTTGATGTGGAAATAGAGGAATCCCAGGGTTACGCAATAATTGACAGTGGACCCACATTGTTTCTTGCTGAGTCCATGCTACATTTGGCAAACAATCGAACCGTTGTCCACAGGAAGGAAGTGAACAATTTCCATTCTTACTACACCTGGGTGATTCGACGAAACTTTTTCTATTTTCGTATTAATTATATTTTAAACCAAATAGTAGAGTCCGGACTAAAGCAGTTTTGGGAAAGTAACCACCTTCTTACTCAACGATATGACATGGTCGGCATTTGGAGAAACAAAACTTTATTGCGAAAGCTTAATGTACAGTCAAATGTAACATTAAGAAATGATTTGAATTTGATTGCGTATCTGCAGCAAGTTTCTCCTTCGAAGCAGTTACAACATGGGCAGTCAGAGCCACAACAAGTGACGCTAGCTGCGATGAGAACTGGATTCCGAGTATGCCTGATTGTGTTACTTTTGGCTGGAGTAGTGTTCATAGCCGAAAATGTTCTTGGCCAACTGCATAAAAAGCTGCTACGTGTTGGCAAATGGAATTGGAGAAACATGCACGCGTATTGCAAGCAACATTATAAATCTATAATGCAACATTTGCGGCTTGAATACAAATTCGGAAAGAGATTTCTTATCGAGCGTTTTAAACGATGCATGATGCGGTTTAAGATTTTACGATGCAAGGTCCTGTCAAACTCAAACAAATAAGAAACAAGCAGAAGTGGAGACGTGAAGCAATTTTTAGGATTCGGAGAGATTCGCTTGAATGAAACTGAATACTGATCCATCACTTATCCAGTTGATTGTTACATACGTTGTGCAATTTAATTTATTCAACTTTGAAGCAGCTCTATACAATACATCTCGTAAAATAAGAATTCTTAACATATTATTATTATTACAGATGCGATGTATCATTGTATAAGATTTTGGTTGGCATAATATAATGATTCACTTCCCGCCACATTACACGGTTGCATAATGTCAAGCAATACTGATTTTACTAATAATAATACAATTATAGAATGTACATGTGCAAATAACGACTGCAAAATAAATGATAAAGGCTCAAAGCTTTATTAGAAAGAGAATTTTAATTATATTTTAAAATTTGCAAAATGCAGCCTCGTACCTATCCACTTGCATACCATTTTGAATTTTGCATA
>JAANSN010004238.1:0-15684 GCA_036850665.1 Dicranocentrus wangi | reverse complement strand
GTCACAGTTCATCAGTTCAACCGAGTCACTCTTCAAAAATTAATTATTATTACATAATTTTAATTTTAACTGTAATAATTGGAGATTGTTTTGAATGAGCCAAAAAATGTTCTACTAGGATAAAATTGAAAAGTATAGCTAATTAACTTTTTATCAACTTAATAACCTCACTCATATCGTCATGTTCATCATTTTTTTATGTTTATTTATTCGAGAAAATGGAAAGTGGGTCCTCTGTCTAATTTTCGCAAGCAACTCCACTCTTTTGGTCTGCTATCTCGCAATATAATTATATGGTTTTGCAAAGTCTGTGTCTGCCTGCTGGTGTATACCCTATACTATACTATGGCGTTGTATTTTTACTTGTATGTATTTACTTTGATATCCATCCAGTTCCATCCAACCATTCGTATGTTGTATTGTAACTTGTAACTTATAATGTAGTTGTACTACTTATGTTGTAACCAAGCATGTCCAGTATGTCATGTGAAACAAATGCCAATGCCACTAGTGCAAAAAGGTGCATATCATAATATAGATTGTAAAGTGGACTACCCAGGTTACACATTTCACGATCGTGAACGTGGAATTTGTGAATTTCACGAATATTTCCAAAACGGTCCCCAGGTTGTCAGTGAAAACCTCGGGAAATTTCACTTTTATTTCACGTTCATGAAAAATACCTTTTTTNTTCACTTTTATTTCACGTTCATGAAAAATACCTTTTTTTCCTCGGACTTGAGCGTGAAATGGTACCCCCTTTTTTCACCGCTGGGAAATGAAATGTCCGGGGAAAATCACCTTTTGGGGCAATGTGTTCCGAGTGTTGGCGACGCGCTATGATTTAATTTTTCCAGTACATATCAACATTGTATTTATAAGTATTTAATTGTTTTTATAAATATGAATCATATTTCACATCATGTTTGTATCTGCGATGTGGTAGGTATTATGAAATATATTCCAATCTCATTATTTTGGTTCATCAATGCTTAATAGTTATTATTTAGATAGTTGTTGATTAATTGTTATACAATTTTGTGAATATAGCATATCTACGTATCAGCTGACAATTTCACCCAGGTCATATTTCACGCTTTGAACCTGGGGACCGATTGGGGAATAGTCGTGAAACGATGATCAGGGATTTTCATTTCGTTCACATTTCGCAGAGAAATGCATTTCCCCGCAGAAGGTGTTTTCCACGTTCACGAACATTTCACGAAAATATGAACCTGGGGAGTGGGCTTTGAAGAGAAATTCACGAATACATACCTAATATGTAATTTATTTACCATATCGAGGCAACCCCATCGAATCAAAAACTTCGACTCCGTCAATTTCAAGCCAAGGCGAACCTTCTTGTAATACTAATATCAATCTCACTAGAACCGTTACCGGCCCGTCCCCTCAATCCATTTCCCCCAAGCAAGATTCCACACACCTGTTTCACCCCCCCCCAGCCGATTTTCCTCACATCTCACATTTTGCTTCAATGTAGAGCCTATTTATCACTCACCGATTATCGAAAGACATTATTGTTCCAAAAAGGCAAGTAAGATAGTAGCTTCTATCTTCCTCACCAAAAGGCAGGATGCATTTTAAAAGTTCCCAAGTATGCCGTATATTATTAACATCCAAGCAAAAGACAATTCTGCTAATTTAAAAGAGAAAGCGTTTAGAAGTCACTGAAAGCACTCAAACTAAAAAAAATCAATACATGACTAGGAAAGCATATAAAATTGCAAAGAGAATAGAACTCCGGAAAGAAAGTGCGAGATGTAAGGAAAATTGGTTGGAGGAACAAAGTGTGGGGAACATTGACATATGGGGGAAACCGGCACGGAGAAAACTGGGGGAATATACACGGGTGAGGGAAAACCGCTCTGGGAGTAACCGAACACCGAACCCTTGCGGGAACATGCCTATATAGACCCCACAGGAACATGTTCCTGTCCCGGAAAAATCATGTATTGTTGTATATTATCGTATGCTTTCAATTTAATTTTTGATTCTCATGATGATGAGTGACTACCTACTAAACTCTCAATCCACGGATTGCAGTAGCGATTTTAATTCGCTTGCATATGTCGGATGCTTAACGTTCAGAGGAGCATTAGCATGTCATAATCACAAATCAATACGGTTTTTTGGTTTTTAGATTTACGCTATCCATTTAGCCCAATAGCCACACAGCCATACAGCTATCTAGTTTCTTTTCTACTTTGTTGCACATCCACAATAATCCACCCACATCCATCCACAAAGAAGGAACCTTTCTGCAGGGCCAACAACATAACATAGGAAGCCATACATAAGACCACTATGTATTTTTTTCATTCACTCCAAGCTGGTTGCATGTAGCTTGCAATACCTAAAACTCAACTTGCCCTTCACCAAAAAGGAAAACAAACCACAAACCTGCGGGAACCAAATCAGTCGTGTTTTTTGAAGCCGAAACATTTACGTGCTTTTAAACGTACACAAAACTGATTTGAAGCTGATATACAACAACATAGACTTTCATGCACTTTCGTCCTCTGGATATTATTTAGAACAAAGCTTACAAAATTACCTGTTTAGTAATTAATCTACTCATTTCTAGCAGCTTCACAGTATCTTGAATCTCCAATGAACTGGGATTTACAAAATTACCTGCTTAGTAATTAATCTACTCATTTCTAGCAGCTGCACAGTATCTTGAATCTCCAATGAACTGGGATCTTTGAGGCTGGCAAATATAAATATTTTAATGATAGTAATAATAATAATAAGCACCGTGTGCTAGGTTCTGGGGTGACGGATTGTGTTCACTGTCAACTTTGAAAAGAGTGCTCGCTCGTTAGCCTATTAGCAGTAACTCGTTGCGTGGTACTTTTCTTCGGTGGACAGCTCATCATCACATAAGAAGAGCCGTGAGTTCAGAGGTAGGCGATCTCGTTAAAATAGCGTGGGTTTAATTTTTACTCAATCTTATTGTGACATGACATGATGCATGATATCTATTTTCTGTGCACGGCTACTGTGTCGATTCTACCCCATTCCAGTCCGATATGAGCAGTAGAAATAATCGACGTGCTATGGAGGGGAACAACGAAAATGTGCCACCTCCAGATTTAGTTATGTTGGAGGATGATGACGATGACGATGGGCAGTCGGATTCTGCGGATACCCGCTCTACAGCAACAACTGTGGTGTCACACTCTGGGTTGTCTGGACACGACATGGATGTGGAATATTCCCCGTGTAGCTCATCTCACAAGGGAAAGTTGTCGATTATGTCCCCTATTAAAAATAAGAATAAAGAAGGTGGGGATCGTAAACGTAGTTTGCTGGATCATATGCGAAAAGACTTGGATAAGATTAAAGATGACAAAGAGTCGTCTGGGGATGAAGACGAGGATTTGCCGACTTGCTTGTCTCCTACTCCTGTGGGGGAGGATGATGAAGATACGTTGGGTGGGGATGCGGAATTACTAGATGAATCTGAACAGGAAGATCTGAAAGGTATTTAATTGATAAAAGTTTACGCACGCGCACATTTAAGTGCACTTGCTATAGTATGAAATGTATAAGTGAATGCATATGCCTATCTGAAATTGTCCTTATACTGCCCTTTTAGGACCAGAGGGGGCTGCTTTTCAAAGTCGCCTTCCTTCCGATAAGATGTCTACTGCGGAGGCTATTGCGTTTCCAGATCTAGCACAGGCTGCAATTCAAACGCAAAAATTATATGTTCATCTACGAAATCGAGTTGTAAGTTGTCGTAAAATCCTAGATTTCACTTATCAATTTGGTTTACTTTTGAATGCCAAAATGTTACTGTCTAATCACTGCATCTAATGTAATATATTTTTAGTTACAAATATGGCTTGAAAATCCCAAAACCGAGCTGACTCTTAACAATGTTTGGGAAAATCTTGAACCCCCTTACAACACCGATAAGCGACTAGTAGCAAGAGTGTTTTCGTACTTGGATCGGCACGGGTATATCAATTTTGGGATTTTTGAACGCGTTCCGGTAAGTTAGAAAAGCGAGATGCATTATTAATAAAAAACTACATATTTAGGAATTCCGTTTTCCAATAATGATGATGCTATGTACTGGGTAGGGTGAATCTACATTTTCATTTGTCCCTACATCATGTAAAAGAATAGATGAGCTCTCTAAGGGTTTTCAAATAAGGTTAAGATAATAAAGGTTGTATATTATGTTACCGAAAGTTAAGTTAAGGTATTTTGTAAACCTACCAAAAATGAAGGAGCAAATTTTCTCATTCATCAAGAAACAATGAAATGACCCAACAAGATAAATATTTCTTGAAACTAGCATTATATTTAGAGACCAAAATTGTTGAGACAATTAAATGTTCCCAAGCACATAGTATAAAGAATTGGACATGTGGAACTAGGGGTGAGGATCATTGGAGTAGCGATCGATACACTCGAATGTTAAATTGATATAGGTAATTGCATAGGGAAATCATTTTGGATGCGTGGTTCGTGAGGTCCGAGTGCCAGTAATATAGTTGCCGCCCAGCGGTCCCATTGTTTTACAGACAAATTACAATTGATTATAAATTGGATTGGACTCTTGCATTCATTCATATTGTCCGCAATGAGACGCTGGGGTCCCTGGCACGCTTGTAGTAACGAACTGGGATCTCCATTTTTCTTCAATGAGAGCTGAGGAGTAGCGTACTACATGACATATACCATTTAACGCCGACAAAATGTACCATTCATTTATTTGGGAGGAGGTCGAGCTTTGAACTCTCATATATTGGAGCAAATTAATGTGGAAGAATTATCCAATTACAAGTTTAAATTTAAAAAAATTCGTATGTTTCAATAAGTAATATGTGATCTGTTATTATTGTTATTTTGATTAAACAGCAACAGCCTACAAAACCCAGAGGAAAGAAAGTGGTCGTGATTGGGGCTGGAGTATCTGGTCTTGCGGCAGCTCAACAATTAAAGCGATTTGGTTTCGATGTGGTTGTCATTGAAGCAAGAAATAGAGTTGGCGGGAGAGTTGTGACCTTTAGGAAGGGTCAATTTGTCGCAGACCTAGGTAAACAGCCATATACCTATTCGGGTTTGGAGCAAATACTAGAGTGTGGTTGCCGTGATTTGAAGGGGTCCCAAAATCCCTGAGTGTGAAAAAAGTGTTTAGAGATTTTGGGGGTTGGTCCTGATTCTCTCAATGGGAGATTCTGGGAGATGTTATGGGAGATGGGAGATCAATGTTTCTGAGAGAATAGTGACAATATACGGTTTGTGCACTTATTTTGGCTGGCTCGTTCAACTGTACTGTGACGAAAGTTTTTTCTTACGCTCTCCAATCCAAATCTTGAAACCCCGCTTGCGATCGAAACTTCAAGGTTTTCCGGGAAAAAAACGCTCTCGAGCGCATCCAGGAATAAAAATAATTTCAGGGAATTTTGATGTATTTTAATGCTTGGTTAGTTAAAAATTACAATAATGCATCTGGTATTTCTACAGGAGCAATGGTTATAACTGGATTAGGTGGGAATCCAATCAACATACTCTCAAAACAAATTAAAATGGAACTCCACAAAATCAAGCAAAAATGTCCTCTGTATGAAGCTAATGGAAATACGGTCAGCTTTATGTATTCTACATCTTGTACACCTTGATAGTCGCGACTATGTATATTGGTGAATGGTTGTTTTGTTAAGTACCAAGTTCTGATACGTACTCCTAGGTTCCAAAAGAAAAGGATGAAAAAATAGAGAGAGAGTTTAACCGTCTACTGGAAGCTACGAGCTACATATCCCACCAGGTTGATTTCAATTATGTGAATAATAAACCTGTAAGTTTGGGAGAAGCTTTGGAATGGGTGATAAAGTAAGTTAAAATGATTTTCATATTGCAACGAGACGAGTATAACATCAAATCTGAATGAGTTTATCCAAAATGGTAATTTGTTCATGTTTAGGCTCCAGGAGAAACAGGTGAAAGAAGAACAAGTTAAATACTTGAATGAAATTTATTCCACAATCGAGAAGCAAAAAACTTTAGTAGAAAACGTAAATAATAAATAAATGCCAATAGACAATACAGACTAGACATCTTACACTTTAAACGCATACCGGTATGCGATGTAATGTATTAAATTTTAAATTGATTGACTTGTAGATGCTAGTGAAGAAAAAGCATGTCGACGAATTAAGTGGTCGCCTACAGGAATTGGAAGATGCAAACAGAAAAGATATTACGAAAGATTTTGCAGTTCGAGCTACAGCCAAGGATTTAAACGAAGCTATCGATGTAAACTGACCTTTTACATAAGTTTGGCTTTAAAATACTTACAACTAATTTCAATATGATTTGATTCTTGTAGGAATATGAAAAAATGGAGGGTGAGTTGAAAAAACTGGATGAGAAACTTGAAGAAACGGAAAAGGAAGAACACGAGTAAGTGAAACTAATCATACTCTATTGTTCCTTTGCAAAGTAGATCCTTTCTTTCCTACCTTTCCTTTTATCCATATCCACCTTGTTTCTCCGTTTCATTTTCATTATTTGCCGGTTTCTACGTTAAGTTGTGAGGTTAAGCGTGAATTTTAATGTTCGTATGATGCTGCAATATGTCTCCAAATCTTCAGTCCGGTATGCTAGTTCGTGATAGGAATGTCAACTGCTATAATATGTATGAAAATAGATGAAATATGATGTGATGGATAGAAATAATTAACGCAAAAACAAATCAGTTTATTTGCAAGACAGAAAGTTAATTACAAAACGGAAAAGTGAATTGTTATAACGAGTCTCCAGAACGTCTACCAGTAGATGATTGTCCAAGGAGGTACTCGACGAAACTAACCTAAAAAGCTTACTGGAAAATCTCAGGTTGCAAAATAACGACGTGAAGTCGGTTGAAAACAAAATCAGAAGTCGACTGGGTTTCGTATTTTTCAGGGGTCAAGTCCACTGAGCAGAAAATAGAAATATCGGCAAATTGGAAATATCCCTTTTCTTCATTGTCTCAGAAGAACAATAAGAATCTGCAGAAAGCTTTTTAAGTTCGGTCATTGCGTATTAGCATTGCTAGAACCATGATGTACCTCTCAAAATCAACTATCAACTACAGTCTAGGATTATTGCCATCGGTTTATTTCCAAGTACTTTGACCATACCTTTCTATTTCAAATGTCCACAGGGAAGTTTATTTATCAACTCGGGACAGACAAATTTTGGATTGGCATTTTGCAAACTTGGAATTTGCAAATGCCGCTCCGCTATCCAACTTATCTCTTAAACACTGGGATCAGGACGATGACTTTGAATTCACAGGAAGCCATCTAACAAGTAAGCGAAGCCCTCCTCAAATTTGCTCCAAGGCGGTAGTCCGTAGTTTTTTCCTAGCGTTTTGTAGTATAATTAGCGACACTAACCTGTGAGAAAACATCCCTAGGAACTACTCGCATTATCCATACAGTATGGGTGTGGGAGTAATGAGTATGTATAGGACACTTAAAATATTATAATCTTACGTTCCTGTATGGGAACAGATTCAAGTCCTTAGAACGTAACGCTCAAAGTCTATACACATAATGATAGGCCATGACATGATCTCGTAAGAAAGGTCTCCATACGCCGTGACGCAAGCCTAAAGGACGTAACCAAGATCTGACGGCGTAGAGACACACGGGCAAGTTACGCTTTCCTCCCAATGCCTGCTGCGAACAATTCTTGAGCCCACAAGTTTTGCTAAGACCCAATCGGGGGTTAAATTGATCAAGTGTTACCCCCGGAATTTAGGGTTGTGCGATACCTAGATCGAGAGCTATGACCCCGAAGAATAAGATCAGGTGGAATTTATTTGCGGAAACCGTCATGAGTGAGTTGGGGTTTCGAACAAGCCTATATCTCTCAATTTCAATTTCTCAAAGAACACCACAATTATTTCGGGTTGTAATTACTGGGGAAATCTAAACTCGAACTCCATTACTTAGTATTTCATTGCAGGATTAATTAAAATGCTTCAAATTCATAATTTATCAATCTAAGAGGAAGGGAGGACAATAATATACAATTCAACTGCAAAATTGAAGAGTAAATGATAATGCAAAAGATTTCCAGAAAAGCCGCTATGTATATTTATTTTAACTTAACTTACCTAATTTCAAACAATGCATGGGTCGGCTTGACTAGGTTTCATAAATAACTTACTTAAGAAAATATAAACTTGGGTTGATTTTTAATAATTTAATTAGACCTTAGCGTACTGGTTTTAAGGAACACTGCGTATGTCATGCCATAATCAAACTTCGCTAAGTATTACAGAAAGACTCAGTTACATTTGGACATCGTAAGAACACGTTTTACGTATCTGCACTGCACATACATATTTGATTGTTGTATTCGCTGTTGTATTGTTTTGCACCTGTTAAATGGGGAGTGTTATGCAGGAGAGATTCTCATACGTGGATTTCGAGGTGTGCAGATCGAACCAGATTCTGCGAAGTCTTGCTTTACCACATCCCTTCTCAGCAAGAACAGCCTATCCCTGTTAGTAACATGAACCGGAATCCTGTTTATTTTCTACAGTGCAGAGTGCAGTAGACAGTATGCTTTTTAGCAAACCTTGCTAACAAGGTATGCTATAATTCCAGAATCATTTACAAACAGTGCAGCAGTGTAGGCATCAATCAAGTAGTTGTGGTTGCATTGTGGGCACGTCGTATGCAGAATAGCGTGATTGTACTTGAATTGTGCAATTTTTATGCACAGGAAAGTGTATTTTTGTAAAAAAAAAAAGAATTCAGAAAGCAGGAATAGTAAATATATTTACATACCTACATAACTTTTTGTGTTTTGTAGAGGTCGCGTCGACTAAACCAATTTCAAGCAACGCTTTCGTATACCAAATTTACTTTACGACTTACGACAAGTTTCAAAGCACAAGAACGGAAAACACAAAATCCACGGGTGGCGGTCGTCCGTTTAACAGTAAATCGATGCACTTCGAAATCTCATGCGTCGATTTCAGATAAATAGTACTTATCGAAATCAATCAAAGTAGAAATGGAATAATGAATTATGTAAATGTAAGTATATGCAAGGCTTTTGGAATATACGACATACGACACATTGAATATTTAACTTCTCGTATTTGCCAACCGCCTTGACTATATACACTCAAGACCATTCGTACGACAACTAGTTCTGGCTAGATTTCTAGTCCATCATGCCTATTTGCATCCTATATGGTGTTATTTGAAGATGATAATTGCAGTTAGTAGGTGGTCCATTTTCCATTTAGGTAATTGTCTTGTTTCTTTCATTTTTCCCCCATATCACCAGCAAATGCCAGAGTCATTTCAGACACAAATATACGGAATATGTTAGGAACACGTCGCTACGCTTCGCTCAAAATTTACGAATAAGGTCACCCTCATGTCATCCTACATGTATCTGTCTTTTCCTCACTTCTTCAGTATTTTTTTTACAAAAGTACATATGTATTTTAGAAATAAAGAATTTTTATTATTGTAATTTTAGGCTTTTAGAGGTTTGACTTTTTAATTTAAACACAAGCTTTCGTGAAGTATCCCTTCACGTTTTCAGGTGTGAACGAAAAACGAAATGATAAAGATTTTGCGAAACAACGAAAGGATGTTGAAGGTTTTTTTAAAACTAGAAACTTCAACTGGGAAATTTTGGAGGCGGAATGGTGGATTTAAAAAAAAAATATTTTTCGATATGTACGAAACCAGAACGGAATTTGTGTTCAGGAAGAACTATGTATGGTTCATCGTAGTAACGAGGAGTTAAGTGAAGTTAGGGTCGAAGTTCGTCGTGCCCAGACATAAATTCGTTTGAATTTATTTGAATTGCCCAGCATGTGATCCTCTTTTTCTGTGTGATCATGGTTGATCATATCATAAGGTAACACAAAGTCGCGGTGCGTAGATATAATTCTGTAGCTTCTTCAGCGAGACCTTTCGCAGACTGCGTTGAGCCAGCGGAAGATTCACACCAGAAGAGTAAAGACATGCATTTCGATTTCTTTCTATCTTCAGAGATCACACATTATTAGTATCGTAATGCTGTTATGCTGTAAAGTCGTTTGGGTACAGAAAAAACTCCAATCCCGTTGGGCTGTTGGTTCTCCATGTATGGGAGAAGTTTTAAGGATCGACGTTCTGGGACCGATAAAATGTTACATTGTCTGTACATGATGGTTCTAATTTCTTCAGGGGATTTCCATTCGACGTAGGAATTAGGTAGCTTTTATATTCACTCCCCTGGATTTTTCTACTGCTTCTTAGTTTCAGCTCAGTGGTGGTTTCTTGTTTCATGTACGTATTTTTGCGAATGGACATTACATGTAAAGTTGTGCACTGCATGGCTTAAGATTTCGAGATTTATGGTGAAAGTAACTGTTTGGTTGGTTACCACCAGAGGTGTAGCAAGATCTTGTGGAAAGTTTAAGAAGCCTAAAAACATGGTAAGGCTGACCTTACTTTGTACTTACAAAGTTACAAATGTCCAAGGGGTAGAATATATGTAGAACCGAAAGCAGTAAACTAGCAGGAAAATGAGGTTGGTTCATACAACGTAGGATTCATGTACTCCACCCTCAGGAAGTTAAATAAGCCCGATTCGTGAATTTAATTTGTGAGTTTATTCAACGGGAAATTGATTCAAAGTATTATTAACCCATTCACGCTTCACACATGATCTTCGTTTCGTCTAGCTGACCTACTGAGAAAGATCATTGAATCTTTGTAAAATGTATTAACGTAGGTGACCATGTCTCAGTAAGTATAGGTAATGGTGTATCGATTAATCATCAATACTTTATTAGAGGAAGTTCCAGATCAACTCCAACGGCACACGTACAACCATGTCGCATGCCAATCCTAATCCTAACGTTCTTGAAGGAGCTTGTTATGTTACAGATTTTAAAATAGTTCATGGAATAGTATAATAAAGCTTACATTCTGTATATTTCCCTGTACCCTGTTGTACCGCCATGAAATCGAGTAACTTATTCCAATAGGATCTCTGATACAACGAGAAATAAAATATAGGTTACTAAAAGATCGAGCTCTACACGATTCTCAAAGATGTAAAAACCGAAAATTAAGTGTAATGTTGAGTATTACAACTGTTCATGGTTATACCTTCCTCCGGTGAATGTTCACGTTTGCGTGATTACATGAAAGTGAACTATGCATGCACGAGATCTCCGTTGCAACAGGGCACATACTGCTTCTTTTCATTTATTGCGGTGCTAATACTGCTAATAGAAGGTACGGAGATTAACTTATGATTAACAGGTGAAACATATAGTAAATACGTAATATGGAAATCATGTTAGATTCATTCCAAGTAGGTGTCCTACGTCCAAAAGTTTTTAAAATACACTTTTCTATCCTTTAATGTTTGTGAACAACATGCAGTATTGCATATACAATATAATCTGTCGACGTTGATGGGTAAAAAGAGGTGACGAATAGGTTGAAATTCTTAAGGTAGAGGCAGAGGGGAAAATTCAAAAGTTGCCAATTATATTCCAGCTAATGCATCTCTATTCAATTGGAGACTGGCTAAACAAAACCAGGACTCTACACACTCGACTCCTGCGATTTACTATACCGTGTGATTCTCTCTTTTCTAAGAGGTCTGACGCTTTCCACGCGGAGTGGCGGTACTCATACTACTGACTGGACTAATCTCGCAAAAATCTTAATAGCATTTCCCCACAGATTGGAATGAATCCTGGAACTTAAATTATGGCATGGCAAAACATCGAACGCGAAAAAAGTAATATTCGTTAGGTACCGTAACTCCATCAGACTTCTTCGTTTATTTTAGCGTAAGTTTATTACTATAATCAATTTCCGTATTAAGTCGGAGTGGGAAATAAAGAATTTCCTGAGTGACTTGAACCATTTAGGAATTCAAGTCTTTCCCCCATGAAAATTTCTTGGTATATCTACCTTCATTCGTACATACTCCATGTTTTTATGCGTTAAACAAAGAAGTGGACAAACGCTCAACCCCAACTCAACTCATTCAACTCAACTCATTCGGATTGTGAGTCATGCATTCTGGTCCCCAATATGTTGCTGCTGCGTTTGTCAAGCCATAAACGAATTTATGCATGCATGCATATGACCTATGGATGTGGATTTGTGGATACAAATATACAAGTCAGAATCATCACATCCTTGTGCGTGCTTGCAAGCAGTATTTAAAACAAAAAATATTTTGATACGACTTTCCATTAACAAATTCCACTTTCACTGGCCACACCATGATATTTTGTAATGTGGACATGCGAAACTCTTATCTTGTAAACATTAGTACTTATTTACGACATGGTGGTGTTCCCCGTATACACAACCCTAAAATTGCCACTTCCCTTATCGATGTACTTGGCAGGTTATTAACATTACAACAGCGACAACAAGTCAAGGAATATAAGAAATTGCGGTGGAAGAACAACGTTGAACTTTACCCACTTCGATTTTATGACATGCTTTACCTTAATTCATTGGCTGTTTATGGAGTGCCGAATTCCTAGCGCTCGTAAATATTGACTTAAGAATTATTCTTTCCTCTGAATTTTAATAACAACACTACATTTACCGTTGGCTGTACGTTTTCGTCGTTTATATGACACAGTACGTAATTCAATAGCTATAACTAATATAAATTATGGTGAAAGTCACTTGTCATTCGTTTCACGTAAAATGTATTTGCTTAGTCCACCCACCAGCACACCCGGAGAAAATCACTTCCACTGGCAATTGTCCATGCATTTGCCCTATATACATACACTCTCTGCTAATGGAAGGGAAATTTCAGGTATTGGCTCGGAACAAGAAACTGTTATTGTCCATCTATCTATGGATGACTCTCATCAGCAACAAAAACAAAGCTATACCAAACCAAGATATTTTAACTATACTGTTCAGCGTAATGTTTGTACCAGAAAAATCTATTTGCATGCAGACGGTGATCAGTTATAATCCAAATATCGCAGAAAGAGGCTTAGTTTACTAAACAGTGGTTGCCAGTTGCACATGACGTGCAGTGCGAACGTTTCCTTCTTCGTTTCGTTCACCGGCTTTATTTGCTTATCAGTATATAAGTATGAACGTGGGATGTGAATTAAGTGTGCCGTGCGGTGCGATCGGGACTCGGGAATATGTCATGCCAGCTAATTGTAAGAAGCAAAGTTGCTCGCTATCCACATTCTATGTCATGTAGGACTGGATTACCTTCAGGGAGAAATAAGAATTTTTATGTTGTGATCAATATGAAATATGAACGAAATTGCTCGAGGTATGGGAATCTTGCCTGAGTTTCAGCTGTTTTCAAGAAAACTTTCCGACACAAGTAAGCACTACTGCAGTCCTACCAACTCTAACTCGCTGGCTAAGAAATAAAGAATAAACCCGCACTGCATGGATTGCATTCTGAATTACATACGCCGTCAGATTTATATTCCATTGGTGAGTTGGGCTTAATTTTTATGAGGTGTGCAACGAGTATGGATGGACGAAAATATTTCGACGACTCGATATCGTGTGTGCCATGCGTAAAACTGAAGAATATTAGACTCCGGTGTGTGGACAAACGTCATTCGATTTTTTTTGCTAATGATATGACTGGTTTTATCATCCGGTACACTGTATCACTAGCCCACTATTGGAGTAAGTAATTTCTTGAAGATGATTTAGGGGCTATTTGATATGCAAACACGGTCACCCAAGCGGAATAACGTAGCTCGCTGCCCAAAATACCTAAAAAAATACTTACCTTGCGTCTAAAAGTCGAGTTTCTAAATCTCGGACAAATGTTCCGATGGAGAATAATATTTATGATTGAAAGCCTCACACAATGAAAATCACGTTATAAAAATATATTTACCGATAACCATTTCTAAAACAAACTTCAGAAACAAAGACAATCATTTGGGCGCACATATTACTCGATCAGAATGTGGTGGGTAGTTGAAAACTTTGAAAATATAAAACTAGCTTCCTTAAATCAGATGATGAACTTTGGAAGGACAGCTTATTTAACTTGTTCCCAGTTGTAAATAGCTGGTGAAGTGACAACTCCTAATTTGGCAGCAGATGTTACTGGAACTTGTTACAATTTTTGTTGATTTCTTTCTTCTACGAACCTGAGGAAACATGATTCTATCGCCAAGCCATAATGACAATAAATAAATTAGGTGTGACAATAAGCAGACTTTGCTCGGTGATAGCTGCGTTGAGATGGGGTCAAGCGGATTAAGTTGAACAATTTAACGGCATCCGCAAGCATCCCTCCATGTGTACAGCTTTATTCCTATTAAACAACATGAAGCAATGTCTTGTTGATTGCAACCGTCCAGATACAGGTAGTTTTTTGAGTGCGAAAGTGTAACTGTATCCAGTTTGGTGGATGGATAGATATCGTGACATCACCAATGTGAGCTTCAGTTCAGAGTTTGGTTACATGCAAGGTTGCTGCAGTAGGTGTTGCATGCGATAACCATCACTCTTTTACAAATAACTTATTATCCGGAGAGGTTGTTCGGTCGTTCATGATCAACTGGTATGGCTGTAGCTGTATATAAGCCCCCATTTTTATTCAATAGGAGTCGAGTGCAGTGGACAGGTTTAAGACTGTGAAATTAGGAGAAGTTGATGATAAGGTGTTATTGTAAAAGGTTAGGTGACATAATCGACCAGTGTGACCACGTCATTAATTTTAACTCACCAAAAAGTTTCTTTATTGGGCAGAAAGGATCACCTTTATACGGTGAAAGTAACACTGATTGCTTAAGTTTCTAGGGATTGACTTCGAGGAGGACCATTGGATTGTATGTAGCTGGTAGTAGTAGCACTTGCGGATGTGGTGCAAATAAAACGTTTACCCAAATGCAAGGCATAACGAACGGATAATTGTCACGTTTATTCTATACCCACTGTTAGTCATTCTTTCGGATTTGAATTTCAATCTCAAAACGAACTGTCCGTGCGTGCTCAGAATTGTAAGAACATTAAAATTGTAAATTCTTTTACGATAAATTGGAAACGAAAGCTATATATATGATTTAACTATATTGGATGGACTCATTTTCCCTTCAGGTTAAAGGTGCCTTGAAGGTTCGCATTTAATAACGCCAGTATTTTCTTTATAATGTGTAGGCACGATAGGGTAAAAATGAAGACAACAAGACGTACTGAAATGATAGTTGAGCGATGATTGAAAAATAGATCCTCATTACTTACTTCACAGTTCACAGTATCGGGTCGGGTTTCTTGTTGCACCCATGTGGGATAGAACATACATAGCTAAACTCTCATCAATGTATCATCATGAAGAGTGGATTGAGATACTTTTTAAAGAGAGTTCCGACTTTCACTTCCATATAATAATTCATGATTTTTTGTGTGTATGAACGACTATGATTCTATTCCCAGTTTGGTATATATTTGGATTTTTTCTGTATATTTATACCTAGTACCAGCGCCAATGACGTTTTGTAAATATTGACTCCACATCCGACATATTTGGCTAATTTGGAAATTGCCGTATGACATTGACCTAAAAACGCACTTGGTGTTCACCAAAGTGAAAATCACGTATTATGCTTGCCTTGTGTCTCAGGTTTATTGAAGTTTATCACACGAACATTTACAG
>JAANSN010004237.1:0-15691 GCA_036850665.1 Dicranocentrus wangi | reverse complement strand
AATTACATAAGTTTGTCAATTGGGCTTGATTGGGGAATTATATCCAATTGGGTAAATTTTCATGAAGATCAATCTTGACATTGACAATGTTAACATAGCCAGCACTGCATTGAACTTCAACTTTTCAAAGTAATTCTCTATCTTTGCTCCCAAATTCCCAACCTAATTTGTAGATTAGTATCCTTCCCATCAGAGCTCACCCAAAATTTGCTGAAATTATCTTAACTATACCCCCATTTTCAAATATTCATATAGCTTCGGTTTTGGCTTGCAAAAATAATATTTATGCGTCTCGGTGAAACAACAAAAATTGTCAAGGGTAAAAGTTAAAC
Source organism: Dicranocentrus wangi (assembly GCA_036850665.1). Taxonomy (NCBI): domain Eukaryota; kingdom Metazoa; phylum Arthropoda; class Collembola; order Entomobryomorpha; family Entomobryidae; genus Dicranocentrus; species Dicranocentrus wangi. The sequence continues at coordinate 15,359 of JAANSN010004237.1, read as the reverse complement.
AAAGTGAGTAATACGCCCAATCAGTGTTCCTGGACTCCAACCTGCGTCACCACATCTTATTCAACCATTTTGTCTCTTGTCGTCCGTCATGCCGTCCGCGTCCATCAAACTAAAGTTGACTCAAAAGCTCCCCTCCAAATCCGACCTGGTCGCATCTCTCCGGCGTTCCATTGAGTCCCCTTGGAATGGGATTTCCAGATACCAAAAATTCCTCCAAACCGTTTGGTTTCCGTTATCCCTGGAGTTCACCCAAAACTCGAGCACCCTCACTTACAACGATCGAAGACGGAATCCCACCGTTCTCATCGGTCAACTGGTGGAAATAGCCGTGCTCGTTTTTCAAGGGATTTGCAGCTATGTGTACATCATTTCCCAGTCTCTACTGAACCCCACCCACCCAATTTACTCCAAGGTGGGGTGGATCCGCCTCATATTTTATTTTGTCACTGTGATATCCACCATGGGGATCCTGGCCCTGGGAATTGATTTGGACCAACATGCGGACCAAATTCAGGTCGCTTTCAACTCCCTCCTCAAAATTAAGCGGAGGATTGTGTGGACAGGTGAGTTATACACGGCTTTTTGGTATATTTTTTTTAAAAATACCAATCATAAAATCATTTCAATATGTTTGCTGTTTCGTATATTCTAGTTTCTCAAGGTTCCTCCAACCCCTCCACCTGGAAGTACTACCAATGGAGAAAGCTAAAGTACTCCTTGTGCGCCTTGGGCTTCTATTACGGACTCGCTGTCTGTACACCCATGGCCGTTGTGACCGTGATTTATCTAAAGTTTGACAACGGCTACTTCATCATTTCGGACATTCTTGAAGGGCTGGGAAATCCTCTGGCTGACATCCACCAACCCTGGCTCCGCCTCCTCCTAGATGACGTCCTCACACTCTCTCTTCGCTTTTTCGCCAATTTCCTCCTAGTCTTTGTCATCACCAGCCGCTTCCTCACGTTCGTGATGCTCCTGGACCTCGCCCGCTACTTTACGTACGACTACTGCCTGACGGCACTGATGAGGTCGGAAATGTCCTCCTATCGGGCCCACTACTTGTACTCCCAGCTCAAAATCTGTCACTCGGAGCTGAGCCGCTTTTTCGACAGATTTTACCTCGTGCTGATGTCCCTCTGCCAAGCCCTGGTCGTCGTCTTCTTTTGGTTCTGCATTGTCTCCCTTGGCAAAATCCCGCTCCACTATTGGACCTCCTTCCTACTGATCGGGGTGGAGTCGGCGGTGGGAGCCTTGCTCTACATAAAGCTGGCCTGTGACGCCCACGCCGTGTCCGTCAAAGTCATGCACTCGTGGAAGGGCAAGTACAGGAGACGATCCCACCTGAGGATGATTTGGAGGAGTGTGTCCCCCCTGGAAATGCAATGTGGGGGCTTCTTTGTCGTCAAGGGCTCGACCATTCTGACCAGCTTGGGAAATATTTTGATTAATTTGGCCTCGTTGATTTTAATATGGGATACCGGCTCTGTTAATGCTTCTTGGATGATTGTCAACTTGTAAAACAATATGAGTATACCTATGAGTAATAATTATAATTTTAAGGATTATGCATTGGATGTAATTTTAATTCAGGTTACCTAAATAAAATAGAATAATTGGATTTTTTGAGAACAAAATAAAATTTGGATTGTGCTAGTCATTATTATGTTTTTTTATTCGTTACGCAAAGTGGAACTGGAATGATATATGTAAACCGATATAATGGCAAACAAACAAGGGTAATCGAGTTATGTAGCAAATTTGAGAGGAAATAATTCCAGGATTATTATTCAATTTGGAAAATTGTAAAATAAATGACAGGGTTGACATTCACTTGAAAGCTCGAATAAAAGATGTGGGAGTCATCGAGTCATGTCAAATCATAGGTAACAAGCTCTTGTACATTCGTAAAAAACAAATTAAGTTCCATAATAGCAATGCAATGAATTACTTATTATTACTATACTTATACTATTATATTTATACTATACTATACTATACCCATGCATAAAACTGACATTGAACTTCAATTATTCGGAAGATATTTCTACAAAATCAAAATTATTTGATAGATACCTAAGGGTAGATACATGTAATTATAGAAGTTTGGTAGGGTTCCGTCTTCCATCTAGTACTGTTCATGATCATGAAATATATTTTCTTGTCATCCAATTTTTTTGTTTTTTTTTGTTTCTATCCCTATTATCTCCGGCTTATATAAAACCACTAATTGTAACTAAACGGCTGGAATCCCGGTACAATTTTCATCTCAAAGATTTGATGACAGATTAATGGGATTTGAATGAAAGTTAACATTGAAATGACATCGCGATAGGTAGGGTAACTATGCAGTTGAAGGACAAAACATGTGGGTTCAAATATTATAAACCTTAGTGCCATTTCTCCCATCCATTAGCTATCATCACCTTCACCAAATTTTCAAACTCGAATCCTAAATCCGGTTTGAAAACATGAACCATCCACCTTCAACCTCCAAACTAACCTTTCTCCTTAACCACTTGGAATCCCCTTGGAACTCTGTCATCAAGTTCCAAAAATTGTTCCAAGCAGTTTGGTTCAAGGTGCCGTTACAATTTACGGAAAACTCTCGCACCCTCACTTACAATGACCCCCACAAGCACCCAACCATTTTAATTGGACAGCTTATGGAAGTGGCGATCCTACTCTTTCACGGGATCGGGGGTCACTCGTACGTCATAGCCCAGTCCTTTCTGTACCCCTCCCACCCGGTTTACTCCAGAGTGGGCTGGGTCCGCCTCTTTTTCTACTTTCTCACCGTGGCCATCTGCACATTCATCTTGTCTCTGAGGATGGACTTGAACGGGAATTCCGAACGAATTGCAACCGCCTTTAACTCTCTGCTCCAAACAAAGGAACGGATAAGCCGGACAAGTAAAATCGAAAAAAAAATTGTAATCTAATTTTAAATAGTATTTATTCTTAAATCCTCACATTGCGTATTTCCAAATCAGTTTCCAACAGGCATTCCACGAATCCTCAGGAGCGAGCCGACTTTCGCTGGAGAAAGCTGATATATTCCCTGTGCAGCTCCTCATTCCTCTTGTGCATCCAGTCCGTGACCCCGATGGCGACGCTGGGGATCATGTATCTCAAGATCGATCCGGGCTACTACATCCTCCAAGAGGTTCTCCAGTCATCGTCATGGTCCGAATCCGCCCCCAGTGGTAAGCCAGTCATCACTGCGCTGACCTTGAGCATTCGCTTCGCCCTTGGCTTGCTGATTTCCTTTGTGATCAACAATCGGTTTCTGAGCTTCATCCTCCTCCTGGACTGCGTCCGGATATACACCTACGACTACTGCCTGTCGGGATTGGAGGAATCCCCCAAGCTGTCCTCGACCTCCACCCGGAGCCTCTATATGCAGGTTACCCTTTGCCACACGGAGCTATCCAAATTCTTTGGTAGCTTTTACGTAAAGTTGATGAGCCTCTGTCACGTGGTCGCTGTGGCCTACTACTGGTTCTGCATAATCTCTTTGGGCAAAATCCCGACTCTGTATTGGACCACCTTCTTTATGATTGCGACCGAGTCTGTGGTGGGAGCCCTGCTGTACATATCCGTGGCGTACAAGGCGCACGCCGTGTCCAAGAAAACGGTGAGCTCGTGGAGGGGAAAGTGGTCAAGGCGCTCGTTGAACGGGAGGGTGTGGGGGAGTGTAACTCCAGTTAGAATGAAGGCCGGCCAGTATTTTGAGGTGAGTGGACACACAATTCTGGACAACCTGGGGAATATACTGGGAAACTTGGCGTCACTGGTTATGATTAAAGGGGCGGAGCACTAAGGTTACAATATTTTTTTTTAATTTAATAAAATGAACTACTCTTTTTTTAATCTATTGTTAATGTAAGAAATTATCACTTTTCTATTTAGTTTTAAATTGAGCATGTGAATATGCAAGGGAAAGCCCACAACTTTCACCAGGCTGACTCTGCTAAATTCCGTAAAAGTAGTGGTTTTCTCGATGTTATTAAATAAAACCGACATACTATGTTTTAGTCAGAACCAATTTAGTGATAATGGAAACTTATCAGCAGCTAGAATTTATATGTTATACCTCTAATTACTAATTACAAAACTTTGTAGTTCAGCGTAGATAGGTATATAATCTATTATATTAATACGAAAGATTTTTTGGTGGTGTGCATCGAAAGGTTTTTTATTTGTGATCGTACAACAACGTGTAAGGTATCATTCTACTTGCAATTAACTGGGGAAGTGTCTATCGCAGAGTTTCCAAAATTGTCATTGCCCTATTTTAAAATTAAGGTTAAAGGTAAAAAATCACAATGTTTTGCTGTAATCAAAGGTTTGCTTAATTATGTAGCTCCAATTCATAGAAAAATTCACTAAACGAAGTACTACCAGATCAAAATATTTGACACATGACCTTTAACCCCGAGATGTCAACAAAGGTTAAGGTTACTTAATACATGACACATCAATTATTTATAAGTTTAACATTCTGAGTTCAACACGGGTATACTTTTTCTTTTAAACTCATGCTAACCAACGTATTTGCAGAAACAAATGGCTCCGTTCAATATTAGACATTAAAAAATCAAAGTTTCATTACTTTCATTGCCCGTCATGCTGACAGGCCCGATCACTTGTGGTTTATAATGCTATGGTTGGGATGCTAGTCGTTTAATAGACTTGTCGTGTACCAAGATAAAGCTATGTACAAAAAGATAATTTGAAAATTAAATTGTTCTCCTCACTGCACTGATATAATCTACGTATGAAAGTTTGAGGAAGAAAATACCCCTTCGACTGGTGTGGATAGTCGCTTCAATGCAATGCCAAGCATATATAGGTATTCGGATTTTTGCCTCACTCATCTTCAGTATCGCGACACGTCAAACAGGGAAACCTCAATTTCTTCACAAACAAGATTCATATTTCCTTCACTGCATATTCCATATATTCCAAATTAAAAGGGTCCTGTATTATTTGCGTATATATTGCTTCATTTGTGATGTCGTACAAACACAGAATATTACAGAAAAAAGTTTTTACACAAACTAATGAGTTTCTGGAGACTACTCGAACCTGTTAAAATTATAATAGAAAATGCTAAGTGCTCTAGAGCACATGTTGATGAAATGTAGTTTGTGTATCGGGGTTCTATGTTTCATTCTCACACATAACGCTAAAATAGATTTGACAACGATGCGAAATTAGCGTAGTTTTCTTATGAGTTGAAAAAATACGAACTATTTCCCCTTCCTATTATCCGCTAATCGATCCTAGTCTCTTCATTTGTACTCGGTTCCGGTGCTGATGGTAACGGTTTATAACGTTTCCCAGCACTATCTCAGCAACGAAACCAGTTAGAGCCACCCCAAGACCCACAAGCAACATTACAAAAACTACCAAAATGTTTCCACTCAGACTCGAGTCCTCTGCTGTCAAGTTTGTCGGAATTGGACTAATCTTCCTTTCGGGGTTGTGTCCCGATTCAAACATTTTGTTCACCCAGCTCCACACTCCCGACTCTTGCAATCCTTTAACCCTTTGGCTAATAAATTGCGTCATTAGCCCTCGAAAGCTGACCCCAACCCAGTGCCCCTCCCCCAAATCCTCTTTCCCAACAAAAACCTCCCAAAGTTTCAACTCCCTTGAGCGGTTACAATAATTTATTGCTTCAGCAACGGGCAATACCAGCGCTACTTTGTCACAGCGAGAGAAGGTGTCCCATAGAAACTGCTCCTGTTGACCCATAAATACATTTTTGACTTCAGCCGACAGCCTCTCCAACTCAACTAACTGTGCACCTTTGTGGCCCCTCCCTTTCACTTCAGCGAGCCGGGATACGTTTCGAAATACAGCTTCAATTTGAGGATGTAGTTTAGTCGCGTTATATAAAGCTAGCTGCGTGAATTCCCAGTCCGTCAATCTCGTGCTCAATGAAATATCACTTCGAATCCTGCTCTTCTTGACGACATTGTTCAATCGAGTGCTTATGACTGTGGTGGCGGAGTGGAGCTGGTGACCAATAAAATGTGGAGCTACGGTTATGTCCCCTTTTGTTGGCATGTTGGGAAAGTAAACATTCCAAGCCGCGGGATGCGTTACCATTTCAAACTTTGCAAAAATGTTGAATTTATCTGCCAGTAGCTGCTCCACCTTTGTGTATGGGATGGGACTTCGTTGGGAAACCAGGACGTCAATGTTTTTCCCCTTGTACGCATTACTGAGGACGACGGACATGAGGAGAAAGGCTCCAACCGGGAATTTAAGAGTTCCTCTTTCCATTCTTTTACCCGCGTAGTCCCCTGCGACGAGAAATGTTTGCAACACTGCCATTATTTCCGTCGAAAACGAACCCTGCTTCCCCAACGTCCCCACCATGATGATCATAATGCACGCCGAGGCTGCAAGAGACAGTCCCCAGGACATCTTGTCGTAGCAGGAAATGAGCTGGATGAACGCTAATGGGGTTAACTTGGCTCTTCCGCAACTGACAAATCTCAGGAATTTTCGGCCATTGGGCGACCTCAGAGGATAGTGCGTTGAGGGGGCTTCATCAATCCACAAGTGGGTATTAAAGCCAAATCGATTTCCAAGTCCGGTGACCCTTACTTCGCCGTTTTGGCAAACGGCCAAACTCGAGTTTACCGTTGCATAATCGCTGTAATTCTTCAACATGGACCGCAACACATGGGCGTACAACTGTCCCAAGGGAACTGCTTCTCCCGTAAACATTGTCATCGGAGTACCGTCGGCCGAGCAACTCTTCCAGTGCGATATTGACAGCTCCGGTTCAACGGTTGAGGTGGAAAAAACATGCCATGCGGTCCGTTGGACATGTTGGTTTATCAAACTTATAATTTGGGCCAAGCTACTTTCTGACTTTAGTATTGGCACCAGTTTCGCACTGCCAGTGTGGGAGTAGCGGCAGTCTAAGCAAAGTTGCAAAATAAACTGAGTAGTTGTATTAGCCTCTGTGCGATAATCATTTTCAGTTTGAAGAGTGGAAACTTGGAAAATGGCGAATGAAACGTGATACGTTCCCATCTCCCTCAGTTCTGTGCGGAGGTGATTTTGAGATTTCCACATTTGGTCGACCCACTCGTCGAGTGCCCCGTCGCGGAAATACTTTGAATGGCGCTCCCTATCCAGGATTAAACCATGGAACTCGGGCATGAGCGACGGGAGTTCGTGGCGGTGCCCAAAACCACCAGAGACATACTCCCAGATTCCAAAGGGGAAGCTCAGTCCTCGGAAGAAGGACTGCGTGCCAAAATAATACTTTGCTGCATCTTTGCCTCCTCCTCCTGCTGTTTGCGGATGGCAACCTAAGAAGGTATTCCGGAGGAAGGAGCCCACTGGCAAGTTGACACCTCCAAGGCTTAGAATTCAGTGTAAACCGGGCGAAATCAATTTTTGTGAAAACACCGGCTCCGCCATCCCTACGATTTGAAGGGTTGCGTCGATCATAATATTTGAAAAATTGGGACAGAGGCTGCAAGCTCGACTTTGAGCCATTTCCAGCCCTCTTTGCGCCTCCCATCCAGCTCATGAACTGGACCTTCCCAACCCGCGCCAACACTGGTTGAAGACGACGGAGAATTAGTGGCACTTTGAGGGAACGAAATGAATTTGGTGGACGCTCAAATGTGGTGACGACCACAAGACATTCTGAGAATGAGCCAAGAATGTTGTCCAGTTCGGGAAGAATGGAATGGGTGGCGACATAATGTTCCACTTGTGTATCCTCATTATCTTGATACTTCTGAAGAGTGATTGGCGACACTTTGTGTCTCGTATCAGGAGACAGCTTGTTGTTAAAGAGGTCCTTGAAGGATCCAAACTGTAGCTCCAACAAGCCTCCATCCACAGTTATCCCACCACTGTCATTCTTAACCAAAGTTGTTCCTTGACAGTGAAAGTATATCGTGAATTTGATTACAAACACTTTGGACAAAAAGTGAATCATAATTACTTTGCGGTTTTTGTATTTAAAAATTTCACAGCTTGCAGTTTATAGAGTAGAAGAGAGATGTACTTCTAGTTAGAATACAAAATAAAATCTTGGCAAACAACTTTCGAAACTATTCTGATGTAAAGGGACTTTACAAAATTTACAAAATGAAAAAGGTACTTTCTCCCTGACGACGCAAAAAGACCTGCTCTAATTGTGAAAGAAATTAACTGCTGTAGTACCCAGACACAAAGTAAATTCGTATAGGTATTTTGAAATTAGTAATAAGTACTTTAAGTTTTGGTTTGGTATAGTCTGTCATATTTGATTGATCCAATGTCCACAAACCCAATCATTTACTCCACCCCGTGTCTCGTAGAGGAGGGTAAACGTGTTTTATCTTATACTACTAAATATCTTGAATTCATCAGGAACAAAAGAACAACTTGTCAAATCCCGCCCCGTTTGCCATCCAATACTTTCCAGGGAAGGTAAACCTAGCATTAACTCCGATTCTGAAATTCCGATGGTACAAGTTGTTTTTGACGTCGTGGCAAATATGAAGGTTTTGGCATACGCCATAACCACCCAACGATTTCGAATTCTGTTTTCGGAAATCGATGCTTGTCAACTTACGATTAGCTCGGGTAATTTCGTTACTCGGCGATATCTGCCAACGGCAACGGTTTCTTCTAAATATTATTAGAAATTTTTATAATGGCTTCATATAGCACGTACCATCCTTGATGGCGATGGCCGTTAAAATCGGTTAGTGATGGTGATGGTCAGCTATAAATTGTCTGTGATGGCGAGGCGATGGGTGATGATGGTTGACTACAAGTCGATCAGCGATGGGGGATGGGTCATGATGGTTGGCTATATGTTTTTGCAATATAAAGTATATCAAAATTCATTGCCATTTTCCAGGAATTGTGCCCTATTTATTCCAGCACAATTAAATTTAAGGCTCTGGCAAATGGGTAATGAATTTTGATATAATTTAAATAGCAAAAACGCACAACTTTGTGATCCATATAAGATAGGACCATAAAATAGTTTTGCTTAGTTTTTCCTATGTATTGTATATGTTGGGGTAGTATTATATATGATACCCTCCATCATCCATGGAGGCAGGCGTTGGATTTGAGCACTTGGGGCAAAGGTGGTCATATTCAGATTCCTCGGGTCGAATTACGTAGGAATCAGTAATTTGTATCAATATATCGATGTAGATACCGCATTTCCTCCCTTGTTAGTTATACCGATACAGATATTTACTCTACTCACACATGACCATTTTGCTCGTAATGGTCTAGCACATTTCTACTATCACCTACTTTTACGAGGCGTATTTTCGATGGAGGGGGCAGACTTGAGAATTTGTCAGAGATTGACAGTTGAGGCGTCGTTTGAAATTAGTCGTGTGAATTATTCTCCAACTTGTCGATTTGATATTGGATTAATGGAGTGAATGAATAGACTGAATTCACAGATTTAGGAAAGTGAGTTAAACAGTGAATTTAGGAAGGAAAGCATTTTGAATTCTTTGAAAATATAGCGGTGCGGTGGTGGAAGTAGCGATTTGCACATTAACGCAGTCATGTCTGGAAATGTTTTGAGATACACTTTCATATGGAAATCAGGAATTGGGTATGTATGGAATTAATTTTGCATAGGATATGAATGATATGACTGTTATGAGCAAGAGAGTTAGTGGTATGATATGAATGAGAGCTTTTGTTATTAGGCATAGCATATGCCTTTTAAGATCACTCGGTGCCCGTCGCTCGCTCGCTCGCTCCGTCCGTCCGTGAACAGGATAACTCAGGAACGCTTTGGAGTTTCAAATTGAAACTTCACACACTGCTTCTTTACCTCAATACCACGGAGGAGTTTGAGTTTGAGCATGATGGCGCAACCTGAAGTGGGTTCAACGGTCATCATAAAATGTTTTACGGTATAGGCATATCTCCGCAACAAATAGCATTTTTTGCATTCTGACTTCAGTTACGAGTCCATTTTAGCTATATCTACATTTGAGGTCAAAGTTCAACCTTTCTATATGCTATGCCTTTCCTATAGACTACTAGAGTGTTTATTTATTTCAATATTAATATTGAATCAAACCAACTACAAAATGTGAATGATTATCAGCTACTCAGTGTTACGAGCGAAGGCTAAAGTAATAAATATTTTGCGACTATTAGTTATTAAGATTTTTCAAGAAGCAACAGCCCTGCAGTTTGAGACAAAGCAAATTGGAGCAAGTTAAGTGCGGTAAGCTTGTCAATGTAGTTTGTGATCCGGATTAAAACTTGATACATATGACGGTAGCAAAAAGCAAGTTAGTATATTATGTAGTGACTAGAGTGGTGATGAGCTTCGTTTAAACGAACATATAATACCGTGAATCAATAGGGTTTTCAAAATTTCATTGAAATCCAAATTATAAATTAACAATATGTTTACCCGATTCCAAAGTGAAATGCGTAACATACTAGGTTATCACAAAGCTTGACCATAAAAATTGTGTTAATTAGAATGATGCCAAAGTGAAGGTGTATATATAGTGTTATTACATTTTAATCCTGAATTGAGTCAATTTCGTAGCTTTCAAGAGTTTAATACATATAGCGGATAATATTCTTTAAACTTTATTCATTATCAAAAATCCTGGCTTGGGGCTAGTGGAACTCATCCATTTTACGTTATTAGTTATTGAACGTTTTGCCCAGGCCCAATTTCATTTAGGCTACAAAATAAAATTAATAATAATATCCTGCTTACCTCGAATTTCAGAGTTGTCATAGCTAAAACAACGTTAGGCAAAAGCTTTGAGAACTACACAACTAGATCGACTGATTAAAATTTATTCATTATCCCTTCTTGACAATAAAAGTATGTTATGAATATAAGTGTTACTAATATTATGACATGAACTTTGGCCCAGAATTGCAGTATTTTAGGAGTTTTGTATTTTTTGCATCAAGAATTTGAGGAGCTATAGGCTGTTACGAATTTACTGTTTGACTCCGACAGGCTAGAAACTATAACGTTGGGATTTTCTTACTAAATAACTCATCGTTTATTTCTTGGTGATAATTTTCTACCAGACGACCACACTTGGTTTCTCAATTGTTTTTTATAAACATAAAGCAAAAGTAGCAAAAGAAATGCAATATTTTAATTGAATGTCAAATGAGCACAATTACAATCATTATAGAATTACGAGTCTAAAGCTAACCAAATCTGCAAAATCTATTCAATAGATATTAAAAACTCGCAATTTACAACTACTATGAGACTTTCGTTTCTAAGATTTTCCAAGGAGTAACAACCCTGCAGTTTGAACCAAAGCAAACTGGAGCAAGTTAAGTGCAGTAAGCTTGTCAATGTAGTTTGCCGAGCCGAGCATGACTTTCACCGGTACACAAGACCAATACAACCTTTTAGCGGACGAGTTACTTTCTCCCGCTTTCATTTCCTCCAGAACTCGAACTGATTTGGAGTGTACCCTTGCCATGCATGTGGACAAGCCCAAGATCACGCCGATGTCGAAGACCACCGCCACCCCGAATATGCCCAAAAGAGGCAAGTTGGAAACTGAGTAGGTGGTGGTGATCATCATGTAGCTGGCAAATATGAGATTACACGTGCAGCCAAAGAGAAGCGTTGGTGTTACCAGGTTGAGCTGAAATTCATTGAACGTCATGGCAACCAATTGGATGTTTCTGTATCGGCCAACAGCCTTCCGCTTCCCTTGAAGTCCTTCATGTTTATTCACCCTGTCGAAAGTATTTCGGTGACACTGAAGGAGGGAAAGGATGCTTTCAATTCCAAACACGTAAATATTCACAAGGAGTGGCACGACTGAGACAATAACAAACCAAAACATGAGCAAGTAGGCGAAATTAGAGATGAGAATCCAAAAATCCGCGAGTGTCGGTCCTTCCATATTTTTGTTGCAGAATGGTAAGGCCCAACTTACAAGGAGGTATACCGAGTTGTATAATTCGTATGAAGAAGTGAAATATGGGTTTATATGTAGTTTCCCATGAGGAATTCGAAAACAATGTCCGTTTTTCGGAGTGGGGGGTTGTTTAGCTTAACCAAAACATGAGCAAGTAGGCGAAATTAGAGATGAGAATCCAAAAATCCGCGAGTGTCGGTCCTTCCATATTTTTGTTGCAGAATGGTAAGGCCCAACTTAGTGGGTTGGATGCAGAGCACGGGTATTTAATTAGGATTCCAATGACCGCACAAAAAGGGAACAAAATGACGCATTTATGGAGAGCCTTCATTGCGAATAACAGGAGCCGGTAGAATCCTTTGGGCTGAGGAGGAGGTTGAGATGGGGCACTTTGAGAAACTCGAACCTCTTCTGCAAAGCAAATGTCGAAAATTATTCATCCTGAGCTAAATTTATGTTTTTACTAAACTTTCCTGAAATAAATCTGTAAAAAATTCAAAACACGAAGCTTACCATTGGCTACGGTGTTGGAAATTCGAAGAAGCTCGTTGATGAAGCTAATGATGCTCCGATGATTTCTGGAATACGCTACCAGCACGGTTCCAACCAGGACGGAGCACATGGTTGTGAAAATGTTGATAATTTTCTCGTCCTGTTTTCTATCTCCCCGACTCAAGTAGCTTCTTATTACGGCCAACAGCCCAAAGCCAATTTGCTGGTCAAGTTGAAGCCTGTGGTATGCCAATCTTTTCCTCCGGTTTGTAACAACGAGGGTCATTCGGTTTGACTTGTAATCCCATTGTAGAGGGACTGCTCCAGTTAGATTTACCAAGTCGGCGCTTTGGGCGACAATTGACAGGGTCACTTAGTATAAGCATATTATTATTTTCTGTTTATTGGCACAGGCACAAACTAGTTTTGTGAGACAAGGGAGACAACCTAATGTGGAGTGAATGCTATAACTCCCGCATACTTACTCATAATCCGGTAGATTCTTTCATATTTCATAGAAATTCCACATATCCTTTTAAGCCTTAAATATCTAAGTCAGAAAAGGTGAAATTCAAGTAGGTATAGCCTACATTAAAACTTCATAAGCTAGAAGAAAGAAGCGAGGGGTGGGAGCCAGGGTAAAATGAGTATATGTTAAATATCATGAATCAAGAGGTTTTTCAAAATTTCATTGAAATCCATTATAAATTAACATGTTTACCCGATTCCCAATTGGAATACTGTGGTCACACTGGCCAACAAAAATTGTTATTAATGTAACAAGATAGAATGGAGGAGAGCTTCAAAAAGTGTGATATACGTGAAATTAATACGAGATAGAAGAAGCGGCGAGGCTTTTTGTGTGTGGCTTATAATAATATTTGCGGCTGAAATTTATAACATATATACCTATATAAAGCGTGGCTCTAACTCGAATAGCAGCCCATATATTTTAGTGAATAATAGACTCATGTAAATTAAAATTAAGTATTTCCTGTAGTAATATTGGTAAGACCTGGGGTAAGGGAATGTATTACAAAGTTTTGGTATTATTATTTTTTTTTCTTATCAATCGTTTTTGTTGTACGCCTTTCCAGATAATGTTACATTTTGGATATTTCTCGAATTTCCTTTATTAGGGAAACCCGCTTTACTCGTTTCGAACTTGTTTTAATAACCTGTGGAGCCTGGAATAAACCTAAGTTATCTAACTATACACGCATCATCCACTTGGAATTTTCAAAGTTGCAATTCGATTGACAGATTTTGGCCGTGAATTATGTGAATCTCAGAAAAACAATTTTGAGTTTGAGACTCTTCAACTCCAATTGTATGTCTTTAATTGTAGCCCTGGTGTTGCTTACACACAGACATGATTTCCCATTCCCACTTGGTTCTATTTCCCATCCCACTGGGAAATGGACAAAATGTCCAAGGACACTCTCTCATTCCTGCTCACACAGAACAAAATATTTAAATTCAAGTGCATATTATTTACCAATTTCCCCAAAATTTCAGAGTGTTACAATTCCGAGTTATCAGTTTCTTTCGATTTGGCATGTTCTCTACCAAGCAGCATTTTGGCAATAATTTTCCATTCCCTTCCGTTATTCCGCTTCAAAGTGGAAAACCTGATGGTGGCCAATAATAATAGCAGAAAAGGCAGCTTTTACGCCCACGCCAAGCATAGTATATCTAGCTTTGTTCAACACCCCGTTTCTGTGTGAAATTGATTTTATCTTCCTTTAGTAAGTGATCAATCTGGTCTTTTGGTTGGAGCTTATCCGGCGACTCAAGTCTATAATACTTTGTTCTTTTCAATTCGCGACCGACTTATCGCACGCTGACATTTTGATGTGAAGGAATGCTTGGCGAATTATCTTAATCTGTTTCATCTACATTTCCTCTACCGCGCCACCAAGTGTTGTTGTTTTCCTGAAATACCCAACCCCAATTGGGTTCTAAAGATGATTGATTGCAATAGTTCCGCTTGCACTACAACTAGCTTCTAACTAAACTTGAATAATGAGCAGAGGACAAACTTTGTATTATCTTTTATTAAATGCGNTAACTAAACTTGAATAATGAGCAGAGGACAAACTTTGTATTATCTTTTATTAAATGCGTCTCAGAGCTAGATAGCTTGTTTTCAATATTTTCTTCGTTTCTTACGAGATATTATTTGATCATGTCTTTCCACTATAAAGCCTATCAATATCCCCTCAAGCTTGTAGTCAACCAACATCCCATTCTGATAAGAATATATGGCGACAGTGCATGTCAGCCATTTGAAATTATTTCGTATTATGTGTTATTGAAAATGATTTCAGTTGCAAAAGAGCTACTATATGTTTCTTGGTTATACCATAGGATATTTTGTGATTTCTTCATTTCCACTTGCATTATTATCGATTATTTTGTTCACATCCATTCTTGTATAAATAAGCAACTTGACAGTCTCTGACAAAATGTACAAGTGTGGGGTTTGGAGAAAATGGGAAAATTATTTCAAGAACATATCTGTTTTTTTAAAATATTTTAGTAACCTTGAGATTCGCATAGTTTTAACAGTTGTAAAGTTATCTAATTAATTACACCATGTGAGAAATCCATTTCTTAAAATGGGCGACAGATTTTAGGTGGAGTTGGGACAGTTAAAATTCTAATCTGCAATTTTGACGCCTTCAACCTTACAGCTTTAATATATTTCTTTAATTGTAACTTTTGTTAGAATATGAAATTTCATAACGGGCATTTAGTTTTATAGGAGAAACTTGAGGTGTTTATATGGCAAAAAAGTGAACTTGACGGAATGACTAAAGAATATACTCTTGAGCATTTACATAATTACTTGGTTGTAGCATACGTAGCAATTTATCAATTCTCAGTATTTATTAAAGATTTCATAACAATAATAATATGTTCCATTCTAGT
>JAANSN010004236.1:0-15696 GCA_036850665.1 Dicranocentrus wangi | reverse complement strand
GTATGGGTTGGGATAGATGACGCGTCATCGTTCTCACGTACAATTCAACCTTCATCAGCTAAAAATCTCAACTAATTTTTTGGAGAGCCATAGAATATGGTAAAGAATATCAGGATGATATATGGTTTATGTTGAGTGGCTGCCCGTGTTGATTTTGGCATATCAGGTTTGAACCAACGACCTCCTCCGTCTTATGGTAAGCGGTTAAATAAAATTCAAATCCTGGTATGGGTTGGGATAGATGACGCGCCATCATTCTCACGTCCAAATCAAGCTTGATCAGCTAAAACTTGAACTAATTTTTTTGAGGGCTATAGCATATGGTAATAAGGTAAGGTTGAATCGTGCTCGTCATGCACAATTTAAGCATCGAAAGCTTAGTAGACGACTATTTTCTGAAGGCTGTAGTATATATTGTAAGAAGGTATAGATGAAACAAGCTTTATAATGTAGCTACCCGCGTTGCTTTGGTAGGTAAGTTTGATTGAGCCAACAACGACCTTTTCCCTCTCATGGAGTGACTTGATTAATATTCAAAAACCTTTGGCAATCATAAGTGAATAATAATAATCACATGCTCATACGAAGCCTTCCTTTGTCTTACCGTTTACGTTTGCTTAACTAATTGGAAAATTATGATAAAATTTGGACTGTGGCTCGGCATTTTTATTAATTTGTTTAGAAAACAGCGTTTGTTGATAAAACAGCGTACTCATTTTAGACGTATCAAAACACAATTTATTTATATACTACAACAACTTACGGTCCACATAAGTATCCGCCCAAAAGAGTGAAGACCACCCAATGCCAGTATTATCACGCTTTTCAGTAAAAATGCTGCAAATGATTATCGCCCACATAATTCTCTTCCAAATCATACTGTACCAAACTCTCATATAGTTCTTGCCAACATTTTAAAATCATTTTCAACCCGGCAGGCAAAAGCCTTTTATTTTATATTCTCCAGAAAAACTTCAATGATGAATAAGTATACCATATTTATAAGAGAAAGTTTAAGCTTGTTTTCGACAGATGCAATTTTTATTCGCTGGATCATTTGTTAGATTATTTTGTGTAGATTGGTGCGCCGGGGCTGCATTTATTAAAAAAATAAAACTGTGACAGTTACGAGGGTTTTAGGGCCATTTACAAAAACTCGTAGTTACAAATTAACAAACAATTCCTAATTCAAGAATCCTCAATAATAAGCTTGTCAATTTTTGAATCCCACTAGTTTGAAATGCATAGTACGTTATTACGCATGCAGGTAATCAATTTGTATGGGACATTATAATATTATACTTTGATAGTACTTTTACGGTACTTTATATGGTACAAACGTATACAAATTTGTATTGGATATTAAGGAAGGCTTGTATTTTATTATATTCCTGTAGAACCTTACTAAGTGAAATAGTGTTATAAGTGTGCATTATAGTGCTTAGAGAATCTCTGTTGCTACTGCTAGTCCTTACGTAGTAACGTATCGAGCTACCACCCAAAGTCATAATACTTAATTATACGCAACATTAAATTTCTAGCACGTTCTACATTTGCTGAAAATGAGAGGTTTTTTACAAACTTGAAAATTTAGTTAGGACAACAAATAAAATTGCAATATTTGAATTCTCTGCCATTTACTCCAGTCTTTTCAGCGAGTTTTGAGCTCGTGAGTTTGTGAACTTTCTAGTGCTGCTACCTCATGCAATAACCAAATATTGATCAGAATTTTATCTTCGCACAGGTCTTTTATCTTAGTGTTTGATATTGCACAGGTATTCATAATGAATGTAGCAACGGTAGAAATTGCAATACCTTTTGCCACTGCATGTGTAAAATGGAATCACATTAAAATGGCTGAAAAAAAATTCTTAACTCGCAACTTTGAGTTTATAACGAAAAAACCTTTTGACTGGGATATTCGACAATTTCAACTTGCCAATGGTGCGCTGGAACATTTCATTATTCCAATATTTCGAGTTAACGGCGACTACTACCAAGTAATTCTGAATCGCACCAGCGTGAAATTACGGGAAGATGAGAAGAAGCAATTGTTGCATATATATTCACAAGCAGCTGACTTTGCAATCAAATATGTAAAAATCAAGAAGAATGAAAATATTGACGAAGAAGATGACATGAAACGAGTCTGGAACAAAAATACCCAAGAACAATCCTGCACCACCAACAATAAAAACTTGTCCAAAATTGAAAATATTGAGGAACTGCATATATTTGGAAAGTTGCTTAACACTATCTTGGATATCGAAATAGGAAAAAGGTTCAAAGGATTTGAAACATTTACAGTACATTGTTTGGCAAATGATATTGACTGGGAGGATCCAATGTGTAGTAGTAATGATCTGTATATACCTGCCAATGTGATGACTCAGACGGGAATATTAGAACTTTTGGTTTTTGTTGAAACACGGTTAAAGTTGACTAACCCAAACAACTTAGGATTCTGGAAATACAAAAATGTTTTAAAAACCATGAATGGAGAAATTCCTTCAAAAAAAGTTTTAAGTTACACAGTGGTAGGGAAGGGGCACTTTGAGTATCAGCTGTCGCATAGAGATTACAAACAGGATGGATATAAAATTATGGAAATGAATTATTATCCACAGCACACGGAATTTCCGATATCTCCTCCTACGCAGCCAAGAGTATGCAAGTTTCTAATGGAGAAACGTATTGGCAAGCATGCTGAATTGAAACGAAAACTGCTATTGAATTGGCTTGACGATTTGTTTTATTCTTTAATTGAACCAAAAAATCATTTGCCCTCTGAATACTTGTCCACAGTTGATTACATGGAATGTTCAAGCGTTGTAAGCAAATTTAGTCCAGCCCTTACGATATTAGATGAATGCTTGGGTGCTAGATCGGCACTAAATGTAGTTTTTACACCAACCACGATAACTGATTGTATTGAATGGATCCCAGTCAACGACTACGTGAATCAAATGCGTGCGAAACTGGAGCCGATAGTTGATACCCTTCGTCACTACTTGTTCCAGTGGTGTGACGACGGGAATTATGTACCATCCCCTGGTAAATTCAATTTTGAAACCACAAACAATAAAACTAAAATTATACTATAAGGGTATGACTGATTCTTGTCAAATTAATTATAATGATAATAGATGAGTATAAGAATATACAGCTTTGCGAGTCTTTGCTTGTATTGTTAACGGACGGGGTAATTGAAGTAGCAAGCAAGAAGGATGTATCGTCATCGTCATGTTTCCACCCCCAGGTAGCAACAAATCTTGGGTTATCTTTAGTGTATCATTTAAATGATGTGAAGAAAAAACTCCAATTTGGAATATGCGACGGATGGGAATTAGCAAGTTTCTTTACAAAGACTGAATCAAATATCTTACTTTATCATAAGTATGTGCGAAATTCTGACCTGCGTGATTGTCAAATTAGAAACGCGTATGTTGTTGCTATTACTACCATTATCTTTTATCACTTGGATTTTACCAACATGTAATTTAATTTTCTTAAAACTAGTTAATTAAGCGTTGTTTGCTGATATTGTTAACAGAAGCAAGATATTACAAGCTAGAAATGACTCGTTTATCCAGCGTGACGACGACGTGTCGTCATCATCATCTATATCAACTTGGCCATCACTGGTAGCTGCGATTCACCAGAAACCGGTACGAATAAATATATTTACTGCAAAGGACAACAAAGTTACTAATTTTGCATTGGCCGCATGTCTTGTTGAAGTGTGAATATTTGTATTTTATATAGATACTGGATTCAATTGAAAAATATTTGAATTTGTGGGATATTAAGAAACTGCGCCTAACTTGTAAACAAATTTCAAAGGATCTTGCTAGTACCTTGGCTGCCAGATCATGGCTGAAAGTAGACTATAAAAATTTGTACACCTGTAAGAGGTTAGAAACGGATATGAACCTGAAGAGCGCCGATGAATTTGTCGAAAGCAGAGAATGTGCAATAAATAACGACAATATTTTGAAATTTCACAAAATGACGATACGAAATTTTTCCTCTCCTGTAAGCATTCAACTATTATCAGTTATGTAGCATGATGCAGAACCATGAAAATTAATAGAATAATATTGCTTTTTGTCATTTGTAGTTTGAGGAAAAGAACGACTTGGAACAATTCAGGACACCAATGGCTGTAATTGGCAATGCCTGTCATATTAAAAAACTAAAAATTTTAAATTTTGATGTGAAGTTGCACAGTGTGATCCATGAGCTTGGATACTACATGAAAAATTTGGAAGAGCTAAAATTAGTAATACATCCAAACTGTAAACTTGAAAGGATTATTCCCGATTTGATTGAGAATCCAACTTTTGATAAGTTAAAGACACTTTGCATTAAACAAAGGGGAACTCGGTCGCTCACAGAATTAAAAATTAGATGGAACATGTCATATCACACTGCATTTGCAGCCTTGATATCAAAATTTACAAACTTACAATATGTTAAATGCGAAGTTGATTCGAAACATATTTTTGATGGGTTGGACGAATGGCTAAACAAGTATTACTGGCTGAAATACGGATTTACTTTGAACGAGGTTATAAAGAAAGAGGGGAAGATGTGCAATGACGTATATTTACTGCATGTTGTGCGACAGAAACCTACTTGGTTGCAAGTTGAAGACAACCACAATCCAGATTTTTACCTGGGTAATTACTTTTCTTATGATAATAAATATGATTTACTGGTAAGAAAGATATATTATTATTAGATGTGCTTCAGCGGAGTATTTATTTGTTGTAGAAAACCGCGATAAACTAGTTGATTATCGACTACAAGAAACATCCCTAACTGATCTTTTTGAAGTTGAATATTACGATGGCGATGATGATGATGATGAGATGTATGAAACCGAGGAGGAGAATGAGGACGAGGAGGATAGTAGTGCCAGGTTTAGTGACGTGTATTACGAATGGCACAAGGACAATACGGTCGTGAATGCGGTTGACAAAAGAAGAAGGGACTTAAAGAGAAAGTACGATGTCGCCTTTCCAGAAACTGCAGAAATAATAATGATTGACAAATATGATTGTACAAATCAAATACATAAGTAACTAAACCAAAGATGAGGTCTTTCAAATATAGGAAACTACTAGTCGATCATACTGCAATCATATGTTAGCCTCAACCTTTATTATGATTTGTGACTTGAAATATACTTTTGCATGATTGTAATTTGTTTCCTGAGTTATGTCAGAGAGAATATTTTAAAATGAATTGTAATAATAAATAGTAAGATAAACTAAATTGGAGATGATTCTGAAGCATATTAGTATTATACTTTTTATTTCTGTGGCACCATTTAACATTCATGCAGTAGTTTCCTCGTGTGTACAACAACTCAATTAAGTAAAAAGGACATTTACCCAATGTCACTTAGATTTTGAATAGCAGGAAAGTGTTTATCATCGTCAATGTAGGATGTAGGAATTTTGTAGAACGCGTTTTCATAGTAGAACCAACCTGAAGCATTTACATTAGTTTATTTGGATTTAAGGGGATATAAAGTTGTTTACAATTAAAAATGGATTCCAAGCGCAAAAAGCAGAGTCATTATTTTGTTCCTAAACCAAACAAAAACACGACGGAAAAATCGGCCAACCTTTCGAAAACTAGTCTGGAGGATTGTATTATCAAAGTGCCAGAGGTTTGTTTGGTTAAAGTTGTTTGGTTAATCTAAATAAGATAGAAGCGAAATAATGACAAATTAAAACAACTTTGTATTTTATTGTTGTTCTGCAGATGCCACGTATACTTGCAAACTATTTGGATGGGAGGGATGCATTAAACCTGATTAGTACTTGCAGCTTGATTTTTGACACCATGCTTCCATACGTGAAAAATAATTTAATCCTTGCGGTAAACACGATAAGTAAAACTTATACAGAGGTTTATAAAGAAACGCAGTTGTACAAAAATTTTCCAATTACGGGAATTGAGTTGACGACAGACTCTGACTTGAAATTAGCTGAGATTTGGTTTTTTGAGTTTGAAAAAAGTGTCACAAAGTTACAAGTCAATTTTAAGCCGGGCATGAGTAACAAATCTATGGTGGTAGTTGACAGAAACGTTCTATTAAAACTGGCAAATCTGAAAAGCTTGAATATTCAATCTTGCACTGCATATTTTGATATACATCCACATTTTCCTCCAATGCCTGCACTGCAAGCGCTGGAAGAGTTGATTTTTGACATTGATGATAGCGTACTGAACATTTTTAAAGTAGGGTTTTATCCCATTCAACTTCTGATTGCGTCGGCCGTAAATTTAAAACGAATGGTTGTAAGGAAAAATATCAGACGCTTGTTTTTGGAAAACAATGATTTCAAAAAGATATTGTATTTGATGTGTGGCTTACGGCTCTTGCAAATCACAAACTCGAACGATAAAGAAAGTATTTTAGACTGCAAAATTGACAAGATCACTGCCTTTGAATATCAAGGTGGATACTCAAATCCACTTGTTCTGGGTAACCAAATATTATTATTTTTATTATCATTATTAGTTGGTTAGATTGCTGTTTTTACGGAATTGCGATGGAGCTACAAATATTGTTTTCTTTTGAATTTTCAGTACTTATATACCGACTCACAATATATGCATGTCGAGACGGTGGCTGTCCACTGGATGCCATTCTTCAGGATAAAGTTGACTTTTACGAGGAGTTGTTGCAAAACGAACATTATTGTAGCGAAAGACTTCGTCTTCGAGAGTTTTTACTGTCGGACTATTTAGGACTGACTTGAAAATGTACTTTATCTTTATTGAATTTTTTTTACAATATTTTTGGTATATTGATGCAAATAATGTAATTTATCATGTACAAACTAAATATTCTACATAGGAGCGTACTTTGTAGTTACAGGTAAAATATTATTATTGGTATTGTTGTATAAGAATCTAGCCCATGATTTATATTTGTGTGTCGCTTTGTAATAGTTACACTCTTTCTACATTGTGCGGAGTATTTTTGTTGTTTTAAATTTGTATAATGACTGTTCAATAATAGTGTGTATATAGCAACAAAGTGTAACTGACCTTGTATATAGTATAATGCTAAATTGATAATTAATTTTAAATTGAAGACGGGTTTTATAGTTAGACGTAAGCATGGAACATATTAATAAGGAAAATGCGGAAAAGTGTTGCTTGCTGTGTTTACATGTGCAAGCACTTCCTGCTGATGACATGTGGAAGATTGATGCAAAGCTATATAATTTTACGTGCTATTTTTCACATGTAAGTTTTGTGCCTTGGCCAGAATTCATAATGAAAAACGTGCTAAGCTTTAGTGTGGCTGACTACAAAGATGTTGGATTGGAGAACTTGAACGATAACGAAGAAATTAACGACACCAGTATTCCCAATAACCTCATTTACGTTTGTAATGAATGTGCAGAATTAATAATTAACCTAAAGCGTAGTCTTGATAAGGTGTATCAGATAAGGGATTACATATCAAACCTTAAAGAGAGATTGCAGCAAAAGATAATCCAAAGTTTTTTTGGGCCTTCAGTACAAAATGGTAATTAATAGTACATTGTTTTTTTAAAACCAAAATTATAAAAAGGTAACCTGAAACGATTACTGTCATTAATATTTTAGAACCACAAGCTTTGAGAGACACGAATAAAATAGAGGAGCAGGAGGAGGTGGAGAAAGAAGCAGGAGTAACATTATATGAAGGGGAATCACAACAAACAACAAATGTGGTAAAATGTAGTGATGACGCTACCAAGTTTTCATCATTAAACCTAGACAGCGTGGCCTGCCATGATGAATTTGCGCATACGAATGACGTCACCAATGTAGCTTCTGCGGATTATGATGACGACATAATCGTGCTCAAAGTTATTGAAAAACCGTAAATATTTCCTAAATTGAATAATGGTAATATTTTGATATTGTACAATGTAATAAATATTGCAAACCTTATTTCTCTGTAGAAAACAAAAGGCAGATATTGTTTTGCAAGCTCCGCTTTCTACAAAACTAGAAAAATCAGAATGCTCTACACTTTCAACTAACCTACCACATGAAGTAAACTCTAGAACACCCCTTCTTGATGGTGACACTCCAACATGCAAAGGACAACAGCTCAACAATGTTTTAAATGAAGTGTTATCCAGGAAATCGGTGGTTGGTTATGCTAGAAAACGCAGAAGACCATGCTTCAAAAACGTTCCAAATGAAGTTTTATCCATAGAAAACTTTCATGATGACGCGATAACACGCAAAAGACGAAGGCTTGACAACAAATCTTTGGGAGATGATTATGCATGCGACACTTGTGGAAAAAAATTGAGAAACTGCCTCGAACTGTTGACACATAAAAGGGTATATCATAAGGACACGAGTATTTGTTTGTGCTATATATGCGTAGCTGAGAATAAGGATATGCAACATCCAGGTAAAATGACAACTGAAAACTTGACATTGTTTGCTGTGTTTATTAATTGATTATGCTTTACATTTGATATTCTTAGCTTCACATAGCGCTAATGTTTCAAAGGTTGAAAAACGAAGGACTCAGCTTGAACAAAATCAGTACGTTAAGTTTAATTAAAATATATACTATGCTCCATAATAACTACATGTCGGTATTACGTTGTCAGTAAATTTTTATTTCTCTATATGTATGTAGCCGTTCCCCGTCTAGTGATAAGAGTGTCATTCCGGAAACAAGTCCAAGTATTGAAAAGGATGACGATGAGACTATTTCGGAACCGAGTTCTCCTTCCCCTCCAATAAACGTTAGTGCTGGTAGAATTGTTCATACAGCTACATCAACAATTAAAACATATACAGCAACGTCTAGTACCACGGTATACAAAAAACGAAATGGTTCTAATGGAGTTACTAGTATAATTCTATGATTACATTATATACATATTTTAAGTACATGGGTCTTTTACATTTGCAGATAAAGACTACTCCACGACTTTATGCAACCCAATTGGTTAAAAGACGAGTCAAATTCCCGCACGAGTGCAAGATATGTGAGAAGAGCTTTGCTCAAAAGAATGCTTTAGAACTACATATGAAGAAATTGCATCCTTTTTTTAAATTGTACAAATGTTGGACATGCAACAGAGTGCTTAAACCGTTTGATTTTTTGAGACACATGCAATCTTGCATACTGCCACGCACCAAAATAACGTACTCTGACTAATTAGATGAAGTATGCTTGACATTAATTGTAAATAGTACACAATTTGATACATTTATTATCGTAACGCAACAAACAGGGCGGGTTTTTAAAGGAATCATTGTCAAAATATTAATTTTAATAAGAATATCGTGTCGGTTACCCTTTTTGAGATTTATGTTGGTAATCTAATTTTTTGCTTTTGTAAATTACCTTGTAGCATGTTCAATTTAAAGTTTTATTTATTTTATTTATCTATTATATACCTGTATCTTTTACCGATTGAAATTAATTATTAGGAGATACAGAAGCAACAAGTTGAGTTGAAGTAGGGTTTGAGGTATTAAACACTCACACACTTTTTGCTCACTTTTCACTCATTTATAATAGGCTAGGTGGTAAGGTTGGTGTTTAAAATAACCTATTCTCTTGAGTGAGTGAAGATTGGGCATGTTTGAGTGAGCAAAATGTGAGTAAGTGTGAACCAAAGTTAGAATTTCACAATCTACCTTCAACCAAAAGTTGTTGTTGTTGTTAGTTTGTTAGATAAATAAGTGCATTATAACGCATAGTATTTATTCTTGATCGCTTTACTTGTTGTTTATTTAATTGACTCTTACGCAATAGATCTGTTTTAATAATAATAATCTATAGAAGACCTAGTTGTTGTCACAGAATAAAGTTGGCCTATATTTTTAATCATTAGCTTGTTGTATATATAAATTTTTTTATATATGGTTTTTTGTGATAGTCAGCTTCGACGCAAGAAAATGGTATGTATGTTAGGCAATTTCAGGGTAGGTAAATCTGGTCTACACCTAGCAACTGAGTTTTATACTGGGTGCCTTTGTAAACTATCGTCTTTCTACCCTTGACCTTCAGCCATATTGATACTAAACCACAAAAATAATTTATTGGGTAATAGTTGGATTTATTTAGTAATTGGACTAAATGCTATCCAGACAACCGCAACCTCAAATATTCATTCACAAACAACGTAATAAAACGAATACCTTTGAAACGAAATACAAATAATAACGACGTTTGTCAGAAGGTTTATTTTGTTTACTTTTTTGTGTCTTGTGCTACATGTTTTTGAGTCAAAATGCCTAATTCAAACAGTAAGAAGACAATGGTGAAGACATTTAAACATTTTGTCGTTTTATGTAGACTGTGTGTTAGTGTGGCACAAGGCACAAACTCAAAACGATTGGTTATTATTGTGATTTGCGATGGACTGATATTTTCTTCTTTGTAAACTCTACCTGCTAATTGTAAGTACCCGCTTTGTAATTAAGTGTTTATTCGACCTGCAAAACGTAAAACGGAGAGAAAGACAGCCAAACAAACATATATTGCAAGATATTAAGCTCGTCTTTGATTTGCAGCGAACTAGCAAATTACGTAAACTGAGATTTCCCAAACTTTTGCTGCGCACCAATTTTGAGTTTATTTAAATTTAGGAAAATCTGCAGACAAAAATGGAATTGCCAGTGTTAATTACCGCTTTATTTTATTTGTGTGTGATATTTTCATATAATCCTTTAACCGCAAACGTGGAGTACATTAGGTATGGAGAAACGTGCAAATCTAATTGTGATTGTGGTGGATATTTAATGTGCAATCCATATCAAGTTTGTGACTGCTTGGTTAACGAAGCGTATGACATTAAGCAATTTTACGACTTAGATTTAGGCATTTGCTTCAGTTTAGTGAATACGCAATGTACAATTAGTGAAAACCGCAAAGAAAACCTCGTGTCACTACGATGCATTCCAAATGCATCCTGCCATAACGGTTTTGGATCTTTGCAATCAGAGATTGGATCTTGTAAATGTGATAAGGGATTTGATTCTAGTGATGGTGGGAAATTGTGCACATTGAATATTACGACTGGTAGCATTGACTTAAGGTTTGCTGAGACATCAACATCGCCGTCCCCTAAATATATTGAAAAAGTGCACTCAAATAATTTTACCCTGTCTCAAGGCACATGCGTATTTGGTTCGTTAGCCTTGATGAGTGTTTTGTTTGTTGCTTTACTAGTTTTTGAATAATTGCTTTGTGCGTAGTTAATTTTGAGTGCGCAATATATTTCAGCAATTTGTATTCAATGGTGTATTTGGTAGTTTACGCTACTATATATTACGTTATCGTGTGCTCGGCTAATGTTGTTTAAAAGGCCTATAGTGGTACAAAATTACTCAGTTCTTCTGTGAGTCACTAAATAAAAAGCTAACCGTGCCCTAAGGTATGTGAAACCATGGAATATACAAGACATAATCGGAAATTAAGAAGGTATGATTAAATAAATGTTTGTATAATGTTTCGTTCTAGCCATGGAGCCAATTGTGAAAACCAAAGTATCCCCTATTGTTGTTGTTTCCTCAGACTGGGAACATTTGGATTTTATTAATCAGAAATATTATTTGAAAGGAATCCTGCAACTATTTCCCACTAAATCTTTCGAGCACATTGTTGGACCTTTAAAACAGGTGGAAAATGTTATAGAGTATTTCGTTATCCAAATATTCGATAACCATTTTAGGGATACGGCGTTTTTTCAAGTGTTTTCCAACTTAGGAAATGATAAAATAAGTCAAGAAGAAACGACGGAAAGGTTGCTTCCAAGCTACATTCGAGCATTGGAATGTGCTGCATCATATATTAACTGCAAAGTGACCGCATTTTCAAACGGGGTTATTACTGATCGATGCGATGCAAAAACTGTTAATTTTGGAGTGACATACGATGTTGGAAAGGCTTCGGGTAGCACAGCGTGCATGTTGTTGGATATTGTGGAACGTCACGATTTGGTGGCATTTGGAAAACTGTTGAATACGTGTTTGAGATTGGAATTGGGAAAACATTTTCCACACTTTGAAACTTTTACGGTGAATAAATTTCCCGATGAACTTGCGGCAGACGAATCAATCAAAACTGATGCTAAATGTATTGGAATACGTGAAGTAGTTGTGTCCTGCAACCTTTATGTGCAACGATTCCCTAACACTGAACAAAGCGTAGTACTGTGGAATTACCAAAAACTATGTAGTAAACTGGGATTGGAAGCCAAAGACGCTGAGTTTTCTGTCCCTTTTTCTTCAAGTGGAAACTTTTCTTTTGAGTTGACGAGTAGTTTGGACAATGGAGGAAGTCTTTTGCGACAAAAATTTCGTTGCGGTAAAATACGGAAGCTATATACAAAACTTACATTACCACAAATATCAAAGAAAATGTCTCCGCGACCTTCAACGGCTTTTACCTCGTCCCGTTCCTCGTCCGTCTCATCTTGCATCGAACGCAATTATGATAAAAAAAGGTCCAGGTTTTTAAAAAAGCAAAAACAGCTCCGAAATGCAATTGACAAAATTTATTATGGGCTATTGGACCCCAAAACGTATTATATTTGCAAAGATAATTTTGACCGACGCTTGCAGTACAAGGGATTTATACATTGGGTACCCCCAAACTCAACGTTTACTATTCAAGATTTTGTTGACAAATCGTGGGAGAACTTTGATAAGGTAATGTCGCCATCAACAACACTTGAGTGTGTTGAATGGATTCCAGTCAGCAAGTATTTGAGTAAACTTGAGAAAAGTCTGAAGCCAGTTGTTGATACATTGCACTACTACTTGCGCTTGCTAAGCGTTGATAGGCAACTCCTCACATCTGATGGTAAAAAGACTTATTTGTTTCCTCATTTAAATATTTGTATAGATTTGCAAATATACAGCGTGAATCTTATTGCTTTGCAGTATATGGGTAAATATCATGGGGAATTTTTCATAGTAATTATTTCCCCATATATTGCAAAGCATCGAGATTCACGCTGTACGTATGAATAGGTACAGAATGTATTTGTAATATATTTAACAGAAACGCGCATGAATGCTCAGCTTTGTGAAGCGGTACTCAACTTGCTTATTATGGGAAAAATTAGGATTGACGACGGATATTTTGATTCAAAAGTAGTAAGTTACTTGAACTTGAAGGAACAAGATATTGTCTACGAACAAGGACAAATACCACAGACGAAATGCACTACCGTTTTTACGTTGCCTGAAGGATGGAAACTGCTGGATTATTTTAAGCATTCGTCGTCTGGAGGAATCTTGCAATTTAATAAGTTTTCTGACTTGAGCACGATTCCGTTGTATGTTGTTTTCTTACTCCATATTGAATTATATGTTTTTTGAAATTCCAGTCATTCAAATTATGTATTTATGACAGTGTAAATAATAACTGCTTTTACTGTTATATTTTAAAGGCTTGAGGATCAGCATTGTAAACCCGATGAAAATGAAGTTGACGGCAACATGAATGGGAAACTTTTGCTGGACTTGCTGAAGCAACCTCCGGTAAATAATAATGATGCTAGTCATTGTTATATAAATTTTTAGTAGCAAATATAGTCTATGAATTTATGCATTTGATCCATACATGTGTCTGAAATGCTTACAGATCCTTGGTGTTTTAACGGAATATTTGAGTGTGTATGATTTGAGAAATCTACGGCTAACATGTCAATCTTTATCAGTAAAACTAAAAAGTGTCCTTGAAAAAAAGTCTTGGCTTAGACTTGATTACAACAAGTTAAGAAGCTGGTACAAGAACAAGAGATTGGAAAATGTTGGCAACAATTCAAGTATAAATGGTATTGCGGCTGAAGGTGAAAGGGGAATGAAATTTAACAACATGATTATAAGGCATTTTGCAAATATGGTAAATGTTTGACATAAATAACATTAAGTTGGGAAGCAGCATTTTTTATTTATATGACTAACTATATTTTGTAATTACATATTTACTAACTATATAATAATTATTGTTATTGAATAGTATACATACAAAACTGCGCTGGACGTGCCTCCACCCGTATTAATTAACAACGCCTGCAACATTCGAGTTTTGTGCATTACAAGTTTGTGTCCGGCAGCAGTACATGCTGTTCATTACCTGGGCTGTTTTATGAAGAACGTGGTTCGACTGGAGCTAGTATTTTCGGCGCCATATGAAAGCAGATCTGATATTAATTTTTATGCATTTCTGGAATCAGCAGAATACTCAAACCAGCCATGTTTTGACAATTTAGAAACGTTGTTTATTAAGCAGAGAGTATTATGTACGGGAAAAGTTATGATTTGGACAAAGTATTTACATTTGGATTTTTCGCGGTTGTGCTCTGGCTTCAAAAAGTTGACTTATCTTGAATGTGACCGTGATTCTATTCACATTTTTGACGGACTTGATGAATGGCTCAATAAATTTTATTGGAAAGAATCTAATATAGTGTTTAGCAAGCTTTCTACAGCTATAAAATCATCTAAAGCGTTACCTAAGCTTTGTCGTTTAGAAAACTTGATATTGGAAGTAAAGAGATCTTTTGAATTGTCGAAAGGACACAACGAAGATGAAAAATCGGCGTTAGCATACCTAGGTACGTTTGTATAAAGATGCAATTTTTGATTCCCGGCATTAGTATTATTAGTATTTCAAGGGGCAACATACATGACTAACAAAAACGAAACAAAAAATTAAATATCCATAGAAGAACGAGATGATAAATTGTACAATGGCGGAAGGAACCTAAATCCCGGTGGATACTCTGGACTTTTCACTTATTCCGACGATTCAGACTCTGAATTTTCTGGATTTAGCAGCAGTGATGATGATTAACAATAATTGTTAAATACAGACCAAGATTTAATTTAATAGATTGTTAAATGTATTTTTGTACTTTCCTTTGTCATTATTATTATTATTACTATTACTATTATTATCCCATGATTTCCTAGAAAAAACATTATATTCCATTTTATTGTACAACAAGACTCACCGCCGCGTTCTTATTACAATTTTTTGCTAGTATCTAAATATATCATTTAATTAAACATATACTAGGGATAAGACTCGTCTGAATGACGGGCTGAAATTTGTTGAGTAAGAAAATTTGTTTGCTTTGACTTAGACTGTGTCTAAATTTACATTCAACATTAGCACGCATTATACACTTGACACGTAAAGATGGTTATGGTGTTTTTGATGAATTTACCGTGAATTGGAGCTATATATTTAAGCAGTCATTTTTTGCTTTTGACCTTAATTTTTAAACAGGAGATTGAACCTCTTCAAAGGCATTTGCTGATAGGCGCTTTTCCAGTTAATTGTGCGTAAAATGGTACCTCATAAACGATCTAGAATAAAAAAACCTTTGAATGGAAACCACGAGAAATCGTTCGCATTAATATAATAGATAATGAAGTGGCAATGAAATATAATTATGCATCCACGGCCGGTTAGCAGGTTGACTTTGAAGCATGCATTTTTGAAAGCCATCATTCATACACTCTTACCGCGCTAGAAAATAATTACTTTTCCATAAAACATTACTAACATACATGTATTTTGATGAAGCGAGTATTAGCCCCATTGCCTTGTTGATTTTCTTATTTTAAATCCAGTAGATTGCCGCCGATGGAACTTCCCATTGTTTACCATCGTCACATGTC
>JAANSN010004235.1:0-15696 GCA_036850665.1 Dicranocentrus wangi | reverse complement strand
CATTCATGGATACTCGAATTCAAATATAAATTGGTCTACCTTCCGTTGCAAATAATTTATATCCGCATCTGATTGCACACCCCATATATCTAATCCATAATCTATCACAGAATGTAAATGTGCATTTACCATAATTCGTAATATTTTTCTATTCAGATACCTCCGGAATCCCCGAAGGTATTTGAGCTTATTCGTGACATTATTCACTACGTTCTCATATTGTAATTGATTAAGGCGTTTGTAAATTATACCGCAACTTATTTCTAGTTGAAGGATGATAAACAGGAAACTATACGCCCACTATGCTTTCATGAAATAAATATTGTGCAGTTCTGACATATCCCCCAATCGGCCTAATCATTAAATTTTAATTGGACCATGTGAATCAATCTAAGGAAATGCCTATGCATGCCTAATAGTAATAATGTTTGAGGAGGTCAGGGGGTCATACCTTTTTCCATATCTCATTTCAAAACAGTCGCAGTAATTGTACTAATGCTCAAAGTAGTAATTATTACTTTTTAGAGAAGATATAGAACTTTTACGATATTTTCCGTACGGATATCCCTCATACCCCCTCATAGATATTCAGTGAAAATGTATCCTCATAGTTTTATTGATATTAACAACGAGCCAGCTGTATTAGTTATTAATCCGAGCGTTTTTAATGACGAGACCTTCTTAATGCTATAGTACCCTCCGCACTGAATGGCTTCCAGCTTCATGGCTTTTAGAAGTTTCCCCTCCATCCTGCTCTTGGAGGAGTGTACTTTAAGATTATTTAGAAACTGTAGACTGCTTTCGTACACCCCTCCAGCAAATGTGATAATTACAAGTAAAATTGACGATGCTCCAACGACAGAAAAAACTCCCATTGCGGTAATAAGTAAAACTTGGAGATAGGCCAGCTTCACAGCCAAAATTATCCCAATGATTGTTATCACACTTAAAATGGAGGTAAAAGGAGTATAATACGCGGTAGAGTATACTATGTTGAATAAGGCCACCACAATGCGGAGCTTGGAGTACACTATAAACTTGGTGGTGAAAGTGGATGATGAACTGCCAAAGAGAAAGGAGAGAAGTTTATAGCATCATACCTACTTAATGCAGAAAAATAGCAAGATATCTTGCATATAGGTAATACTATACGTATTCATTTTTATTACCTTTGCAACAATTTGAGGGTCAAAGTGAAAGTTTGAATGACCAACATCTGCACATATAGATGAAGAAGTATGGGAGCCCACCCAGTAAAAATATACCACATCTCGGTGAACAATCCACACGCTGTAGCAATGCCCTCGGAATACGCAAATGCAGGCAGGAGATAATTTAGTATTCTGTATAAATTAGAGCCAAAGTTCCACAATTCTCGTCGAAACTGGAGGAAGCCTGGAATTACTAAAATTATATTCGTTCCCACAATCTGGAAGCAGTACTGGAGTAGGAAGATGGTACGGATTTTGCGCTTTCGAGCATACTGACTTGTTCTGAATACTGCAAATTTCAAATCATGTTCATATTTATAATTAAATAAATATATTTAATTAGATATATTACAATAGATTTATCTCAACTGACATTTTTCTACAGCCGGGATTAATCGTACAGTTCCGGTGACAAGTTGGAGGAGTTCAGACCCGTGCAGGAGGAAAATAAAGTGATAGGACGTCATTATGGTGAAGCCAAATATCCAAAAGAAATGCAACGCGATCCTCACGTAATCTTCGCTTTTCCAGTACTCCTCCGCGCAAAGAATAAACGTCAGTATGGTTTGGAGTACATGGACAAAAGCTAAAATAAAAATGATTAGCCAAGTGTAATATCGCGACTTTTTCCCTATCAACAGGACACGGTCGTTGTTTCCCTGATCTGATACTTTATAAGGAAATGCTCCCAAAAGGTGAAAAAAGTCGAGGAAAGTTTCGAGCGACTTGTCCATTGCGGTGGTAAACCGAAACTTTCACATGCAATCCACATGAAGAAGGTCTCGAAACTGCTGCATTGATAGCTCTCATTGCCAGCTAATAATATGTTATCGGTATTTGAGCCCATACTTCAATATTGGCATAATTGGGCGAAATTAAAGACAATAGTCATTAGATGTCAGATGAATATAACAAGCCCGAAATATTTATTTATTGATTTGTTTATGAACATGCATGGCCACTTCGTGACATCGATATAACCAAAAGAGGAAAGCTGATTATTCAAATGTGATAGATAAGTGACATGACGGTATAATTACACACATGCAATTACAATAATACGATTTTTCATGGAATATAATGTGCAATTTCAAAACGCAGCTTGCAATTAGTAATATTTATTAATCAGGACTCCGGACATGGTTTGCTGAATTAATAAGTCTCGTCCAAGTTGCTTGCACTTTTCACAAAGACTCGATTGATGTGGAGTTGAGGAATTATCATCAAGACCCGAGAATTTCAAAGGTCGCTACAAAAATATATCATCTTATCATCAATATTTACGAATATATAATATACCACAGATCTTTATTCTATTAATAGCAGAATACAATTATAAGTATAATTACGAAATACCTGCTCGTACGCATATACCATTATCCGGCATTGCACTTGAATCATTCATATCTAAAACCAAAGTGTTGAAAGGGGAAAAAACGCTACAAGGCAAGGCATAAGAATACTTAGAGCATAATAGAGCATGTTCCTTTGAAGTTAGCGTTGCACTCCGGAAGTATCCAGTAATCCGCAATGGATGGTTTGCATGGACTACTCCAGTGAAGCCCAAAGCAGTGTGGCAAACTTGTTTCGGCCTAGGTCAGTTTCTGCATGCATTTCAAATTTTTTACAAATTAATTAAAATGGCATAATAAATGCATGTTCCAATGGGAACCTCACGTTTCTTGTAGTTTCGTTCAAATTGAACGATTCCGTTAACGAACAGCATAATATCGGACGCCTTGCTCCAGCAGACTTTTAAATAGATATTGGTTTGCAAGAGGAGTAGTGTACACATCGCGTACACTCCTAGCACCATTGAAACTTGAAACTGGGGAAAACGCTCGTCCTGGGTCCACCCCAGAGTAGAGCTGACTTGCAATCAGAAGAATAATCAAAGTGTGGAAAATCCATTGGATGGCCAAAGCTTGGGTTGATGTTACATTCTGAATAGTTTTCAACGATGAGCTCGCGATGTCCCACTTGAAAAGCACGCTTCGTGTCACTCCCGCTTGGTGACATATAGCAGCAAACAAGGAAGCCTCATTAGTTATCATTTCGCTAGCAAACACAACTTTTCATAGCTCACGATAAAAGCTTAATTCTGACTAGTTTCCTGTAGCTTCTAAAACTCAAGGAATGCGAATGAGTGACCTTTTGTTTTGTATTCGGAGTGATTATATTATTAGTGACATTTGGTTCCAAAGGTAAAACCAGGTATTACACCCGCAAAGTTTTGTAGGGAAGGGTCAAGAATGGTTGAACGGTACTTAATTTGACTAAAATGTCAATACAATGTGGTGTGACGGTGTGACGTGTGCTCTTCCTACAGGCACATAGCACCCCGGCCAAATCGTGCACAAGGGCCAGACTTCGCCAGGACAGCTTTGCTCCCGAAATACATTTCGCCTCAAGACGAGACTGTTTAATTTAAACAATGTTGGGTTAAAAATATGTTCAGAATTAGTTAAGTTATTTACTTTAACCGAATTTTCAACTAATTTCTCCTGTTTTGTGTATCGAAGATTTGGGGCGCAAAGTTGTCTGGTCAGAATGTGGTCAGGGCGAAATCTGACCCTTGGCCGCAATTTGGTCGGAGCGCTATGGAGCACCCTAGAACCAGAGTGTGACAGCTAAAATTATGCTGACGTCAGTTCCAAGTTTAAACTCCAAGCCAAAGTGTGCACATCAACATCTACATTGATTACATGGTTGCATATTATTATGTGCATGCAACTAGCAATTAATGTTGCCCTTTGCCCTCCTCTTATCCATCCTGCTGCACCAACTTGAAACTACTGCATCTAGTATATTTTCTACCTAGTTTCATGTCAAAAAGCTGAACATTAAAAATTCAATACTTTGGAGTTCGCCGTTGTCGTATGAAGTTTTCTGAAGTTTAGGGTTCCTGAAACTTTTTACGGGAAAATGAATATTTGCAACACAATTTTGATATTTTATTTTCTCAAAAATGTTATAAACGCCTACGTTATATGATGAATTGATGACGTGGGTTGAGTGGTATAGTTGGTTATTAGCATGATGAAAAATTAATTTTCAGGAGCAGCGGAGCAAATACATAAGGCTACATTGATGTAAAGTGAACCCATTTGTAATTATTTTGTACATTCTTCCGCAGAGGCGATCCATTCGATGTACTTGTAAATAAAGATCCCAAACAATCCCATTACCAACACTCGACTTGTCAAGTCAATCCTGTGTGCCATTACATTGTCCTTTTGTTGCTCCTTCGAATATTCTGACCCGACTTTCGCAATCTGGTCTTGAGTTGTAATGGGAATAACATTTAGTCCCGACCGCGTCTTTAAAGAATACGACCCACGACGGAAAATCCCAGACAAAGCAGAATTGATTTTTGTCCGAACCCATCTTAATCTCAGGTAACCTCTGGAAGCACTGACAATATTGAAAGAGCAATTGTAAACGTGCCAGCGCAGAACAAGATGATGATGTTTTTAAAATCCAGAAAATAAACACACTTACTTCAATACTATTACATTTTCGGCTAAAATCAGAAAAACGAACGAGACGCAGCCAACAACCCAGATGTCTAGCGCCATGATGTAGCTCACACTTGGTGTAGTCCATCTGTAAAAGCAATATTTGTTTTTAAACAATGAGATTATAATAACGTGAATCTGCTGATAGAAATAATAAGAGTGTATTTACCTAATTGAACCAAATAATGCGGTCAGAGTTAGTAACGTAGTGGTGCACAGGGACAACCTTTCCGACATTCCCTCCACGGGAATGAATAAGCTGAACCATGTCACCACAACGATTATTCCGCTGGGTAGATAAGTCTGGAGAATGTGATGCCCTACTTTTCGCCTAAACTCAATTTCCAAAAGAGCCCCAATCCCTTTGGCTGAATTCAAAGAATTCATTCTTTTTTACCCTTTCTAATCGTGAGTCACAATAAATACAAGACGAATACGCACTCACGTCGCAAATAATCTGATTGGTAATCAAGCGAGTAGTTAAACTGAACACTAAAGTGGGGCCCGTCTACATCCCCGGAAAAATCTATCGGTTTGATTCCCAACCACTTCAAGGATATCCGGTTATCTGGAGATTCTGAAAACACGATCTCTTACAATATATTGAAAGGGAAACTTTCACCAAGTGAAAGCAAAGCGAGTATACTCACCGACCACAAAGTCCATGATGCACTTTTGCTTATCCGAGGGATATCTCTCGAAATTCATTTTGCAACTGAGAGTACGTGTAACCCTGAATCCAAATCCGATTCATACAACACTCAACTGTCATCTGTACAATAATAATTGTAGACTACACAATAACATATATACATAATATATAACACTACACCTGGTCGTGTAAAAAACACGCCCTTGCTCCGTAATCAAAATCTGCTCCACTGGTTTCGGGGTAAGAGGTGGTTTTAGTAAATCCTTTTTGAGCATATCTATCAAACATATTTGAATTAGTATGAATACATTTGCAAAATACTTATTACCTACCTATTTTAGTATCTTACTAATGTACACATCCGGTGTCCAAACTTTCTCGTACAAAGTGGGCCTAACAGTATAAAACATATTGTCGCGGCCATCTGTTAAATCACTTAGCCGCTCATCTTCCCAGTTGAGTGTAATCAATATTTCCAATGTGATAACCTGCTCATGCAGTCAAAGTCCAGGAAATCAATAATTAGTCATGAGATTCTGGTAGAAAGCAAGCATGACTACTAACCTGTGTAACGTCATGAATCACTGGAGTTTCAAATATTTGGAGATAAACTATTACTGGGAGGGGTTTACCTAAAATGTGTAAATTATTTGTTTTATCGCAAATGATTTTTATTCAAACTCAACCTGCGTTTATAGTAGGTGTATATTATTATATATGTACCATAAGCAGATGATGGTGGCTCGTGTTGGTTATAGTTTCCTGGAGGAAATTGAGTTATTCCCTGATCCATCCTAACCTGTAGCCGGGGTCTTGGCTCCTGCTCTGAAATTTTACTCGAATTGATTAAAAATCTGCGGTCCTTAATTAAGCTGTTATTTAAAACCGGATCAGTCGGCAAAGCCGTGGTAGCGTACAATAAGCTATCAAGGAAGAAAATTAAATGTATAATATTTGAGAAATAAATCCAGCTAAAAATAGTACTTCTAATGCACAACGATTCAACTTAATTATTTTGGTTCGACACTCACCTCACAAATATCAATGGCATTGGTGTTAACATTTTGATCGATTCTGATGAGGCAAAACAGGACTTCTAATTGGAACTGGAATCCAGTAAGTAAAGTAATGATATCGATGCCTCAGGTACTTTACTTCTGAAACTAGTTTTCATTCAGAGAGAGGGTTTATATACAATGTTATGCAACGCAACATGTGACCGCGACTTCGTAGAAAGTAAAACCACAAACTTATTTTGAAACAGATTCGGGAAACCATTATCAGTATTTGCCTTCAACTTACTAGCTAATGCTTAATTCTGTCCATATCACTTATTTGTACTTCCTGTGCACGATTCTTACTAAATGGCAAATGGCAGCTATGATTAATATTCCGAGAAAGTTGAGCGAATTCCTTCCCTACAAGAGTAACAGGCCAGGTGTGTTGTTTGCTTTTATTTGGCTTTGCAAAAGTTACTCCAATCCAAAGTGATCGCACATCATCATGTTTTGTAAGCTATAGTATGTCTTTTGAGATAACTGCCGACGTACGTCAGGTACAGTTTGAACATGAACAAAAAACCCATACATTATATACGGTTTACTAATTCATCGAGGAAGTGATAGCAATAAATCATCATTTGAATTTTTTTTGACAAAACGGGAAGCGGAAGCTAACACGACTACATACACGGACATGTTGTGAAAAGGGTGAAGAGCATTGGATTTGGAAGTTGTNTTTTTTTGACAAAACGGGAAGCGGAAGCTAACACGACTACATACACGGACATGTTGTGAAAAGGGTGAAGAGCATTGGATTTGGAAGTTGTGAGAGCGAACGACTTCGGGGTTGGACTCAGGTCAGTTTCGCAACGTGGCCTGGGAGAAAAAACCTACAATGAATGGAAATATCCTGGTTATACTTATTTTGTGTACTTGGATAGACTGATTTGTGCAATGATCCGCTTCATACTGGAGATGCAGGAGAAATCCTGCTGTCGATGCCAGTTACCCTCAACAAATAATATGAGTACAGATGAACAATAGTGACGAGTGACGAACTTAGTTAGTTGTGATGTTAAAATTAATTGGACTTATTCTCATTTGTAATTTCTTTCATTTTCTTTCTGCTGGTCGATCTATTTTTCGACTTTAAAATAATTTTTCATTTGGCTAAATAAAGTTTGCTCTTACAGATCCGGTAACAATAGTGCATAGCTATTTCTTAATAATATGAGTGGAAGACAGGAAACCCCCATATCACAGTACTGTTAAATCACGAATTACATCAAGGCTCATCCGGGTGAATGTTATATTACACAAGAAAAGCACACCTGAAAATAATTTGGAAACCTGACATCACATCAGATTACACATGATTCATTATACGGACATCTAAAATGCACTTGACGTTTACCAGCTAGAACTTGTATAATCTTTGAAGAACCTGCCATGTTCCCTATAACCAATATTATTAAAGTGCTGAAATACTGGGTCCAAAACTCGTGACGCTCCATCAATACAGTCTAAAGGAGGTTGAAATTCAGTCCCAGCATTGTTATAACGTTTTAATTTAGCTTCCTCAGGTTCTTCATCAGTGACCCACCCGGTGTCCACGGCATTTAACAGTATTCCCAGTTGTTTGTAGTAAGGGGCAGAAGTGCGCGCCAGCATATTTAAAGACGCCTTGGCACAATTTGTGTGTGGATGCTGACTTGTTTTCCATCGACTAAACTTGCCTTCCATGGAGGAAACCAGAATGACACAACCGTATTTTTTCTCAGTCTTGTCGTTGTCGTCATCATTTACTGCTGGCGCTGGCTTTCTCATTGCCGGGGTCAACTTACTCAAGATAATGTACGGGGCTATTGAATTGACTAGATGAACCTCTAAAAGTTCCGAAGTGTTTACTTGGTCTGTTTCCAACATCCAGGAATTGTTCGGACGAAGGTCCACTTGTTGATGATCTTCGTCATAGCAATTTGCAGGGAAATGTTTCTCTGCTAATGTACCAGATTTTTCATACAAGTCATCTTCCGGGTGCACACACAGTTGCGATGCTCTTACAGAGTTTGAAACTTTTGCGAGGTGGTTTTGGTGGCAAACGACTTCCGAATTGGCGGAAATATTTGTGCCCAAATCCATTTGAATGTCTGGTGATTGTTCAACCTGCGAGTTGTAATTGATTCAAGGAGAAAGATAAAATATGAAGTTTTCCCTCAGTACATTCAAATTGTTGTACCATAAAATAACTTAATCAAATTACCTGTTTTAATATTTTATGATCAATTGAATTACACGTCAGACTATCCTCCCACGAATGAATCAAAAATGAAGTCGACTCATCAGGGCAGGATTCCCTTTCCAAAAGATGTCTATAAAACACCGTAGGTCGACGAATAGTCTGT
The DNA here is from genome assembly GCA_036850665.1 of Dicranocentrus wangi. NCBI lineage: Eukaryota > Metazoa > Arthropoda > Collembola > Entomobryomorpha > Entomobryidae > Dicranocentrus > Dicranocentrus wangi. The sequence continues at coordinate 6,909 of JAANSN010004235.1, read as the reverse complement.
GCCGCATTCTGAATTAGAATATGCAGTCTGCTGTATTTTGCATGGATATAAGTACAAAAGGATTCCACTTGAGCGATGAACCTGAGATCCAAGGCGTATATGTGGAGTCTGTCTTTCCAAGTATGAAAGTCATCCTCGTGTGAATATCTTTTGGCAGCGTCTGCTGGAAACCTTGTAGTTGTGATGACCATGGCGCCACAACGGAGTAGCTTTAAAACGGTTTCGTAACCGATTTTGATCCGACCACCTGTGACAAGAGCGACTTTTCCTTGTAGTTGGGCACTTTGATTTCGTTTTGAGTAGTTTAATTCGCCACAGGGTTGGCACATTTTTGGATAAAAACTGTGCAGCTCTGAGTAATCAGTGTGGCATACATAACATGTAAATTGTGGGCAGTCTATGTTTTCTTCATGAGCTCCATGAGCTTTCCCCGTTGAAGCCGATGGCACACTAAGGGTTCAGTTGTAGTAATAATGAATTATGGTACCAAAGTAATTCACTTCGTCTCGGAAAGAATAATAGAGAATGTTACAAAAAAAATTTTTTTAATATAAGAAAAAACATACATCTTTTGTGGCGTATTGGAATTCGTTGTGGAAATAACAGCCGTAGTGTCTGTGCCATTTTCAGCTACATCTTCAGTAACAGTAACAGTCTTATTAATTTCATTAGGTGGAAGCAAAGATCCATAATGTCTCTCTTGCTGGAAAACTTTTTTCCATTTTTCATTATTCCTGACACGGAGTTTGTTGATGCCACTGTTGCTCTGTTTGATGTCATTCCATTTGTGATTTATTTTACAAACCCTACCAGAGTTTGCAATTTGCATTCGATTACTTATGTTGGATTTCAGTTTAACTTTTTTAAATTCAGCTTGAGCTTTTAGAATTTTGCTGTAATTAGTATTTAGCAATGAAACTGCAGCAATGCGTAAACGATTTAGGATCATTTTATTTCCATTTGCTTCGAATTCCTTCTCTTGCGCTGCCTCTAAAATTATATTTGGTTTAGGTAATGACTTGTTCAACAAAGTTAGTGTGCTTGCGACTTCTTCCATAGTATGAATGGCGGAATTAATACTTTCCAAGGTTAAACTTTGGTTTATGTCTAGGATTTCCCATAGTTGGGCTGTATGCTCCTTTGCATTTTCCCTTGCCACCGTTGAATTCATTATAGCTGAAGGTGTGGTGAATAGTGGAGTTGAGTGTTACTGTAGGCCTAATAAAAAACGATTAATTTGTTTTTGTTTTAGTAATCATTACTAGAGTTTTTGCACCGGAGTTATAGACCATGCAAAGTTATATAGTAATTGTAACTCAGCTCACCATGAAAGTTGCAAAAATGTCATTTTTATCTTCGTAGACAGTCCAACTAGGAATAGGAATTCTACGATATTACAAGGATATATATTACACATTATGTGATACATATTTATAAAAATATTAAGGTTGCAATTTTGCAAAAAAAATGTTAAGTTACATCAGAAAATGTTAAGGTATAACTAACCTGGTACAAAATCGGTATTATGTGTAATCTATTTCGTGTTCTCCCGTGTTGATGTTGATGTTGAAGTGCAGGTGATGGAAGGTGGAGTATCACTAAAAAAGCAACTCTCAAGGTTGACTTTTTATATTGCTTGGGTACAGTCGAGGAGTACGTAGTACGTCTGGTACAAAATCGGTATTATGTGTAATCTATTTCGTGTTCTCCCGTGTTGATGTTGATGTTGAAGTGCAGGTGATGGAAGGTGGAGCATCACTAAAAAAGCAACTCTCAAGGTTGACTTTTTATATTGTTTGGGTACAGTCGAGGAGTACGTAGTACGTATACCAAAAGAGCTGTAGTCTGCAGATTTTTTGTTAGGTTTGCAAAACGTTGTACGATACGTTCGTATTCATATGCCTAACTATGCATGCGTCATCGCTAGTTGTGAACAACATGGTGCAAATCATACATTGGATGTTATCACCCAAAAAAAAATCTAGAAACCGTACACAAAGCAGCAGCCGGATGTCAATGCAGCGCTCGCTATAACATTTTACCTTGTTGGACATGTGAAGTTTACCTTTACTGTGAAACGAATGGCTTCTTCTAAGGAAATCTTGGACGATTTTTTCAACGAATTTGTCACTGAAAATATATGTATGCCTTTGTTGAGATTGTCTCTTGATGCACATGCTTTGTACTGATTAGTGGTGAGGTGACATTTATGGAGTTTTCGTAAAAGGTCAATATGTCTTTGTAGCCCGGTTTCCTATGATGATACATCTGCTGTTTTTCTACTGATGTATTGCATAATATTGGTTATCACAGTAAACTTCAGTCGATATTTTGGCTATGGCTCATAGTCCATTTGTGCGAACCAATTGCTCCGGGCAAAGCAAAGCAATTCAGATAATATTCGAATTAGAATTGAATGCAGATGCAATTGAATTTTGAAATCATTCTGTCTGATGTGAGCCGAACAGACTGTCTGAACAATCATAAGATTAAGACGAACCGTTTCCTTTTGACAGACTACTTCACAAAACTATTTGTAAGCTGACGTGGAAAATGAATGAAATGCAAATGGAAACAAGGATTGCGTTATAATACTCATTCCGTCACTATGCCTTGTCACTATAAGATAAAACCAATGATATGATAATGCGTGTTTGTCCACTTGACATAATAAACGTTTTACTGATAGGCCAGGCTGTTGCTTAAGCCCTTTCTTTCGTTTCCTTTTTATTTACAAATTGAGCCACAATAGTGATTTATCCAATTTCATCGAATATGCTTCCCAATCAAAACCCAGCAGTATAATGTAAACGTTGGTTTGCATTGTACTCACAGAAACACATTTTAATCACAGAGAAAGACGGACTCGTTTCTGGGCTATTTCCATTATTTCTGTATCCCGAGATGCTAGATTCTGCACAGTTCAATCGTAAAACAACTGGTTATTCTTATAGAAAATGGGGCACATTAAATCAGGAGATCTAGAGAAAGTGGATGGCGAATGGTTTACGAATCTTATGATTATGACGCTCAGCATTTTTGCCGTGCGTATGCTATGTTAGAAACTATGCCTATTACAACAACAATCTCGTCGAACAAAAAAGCATCCCCTCCACACACGATTACATATAATTTGAATCAGTAATGTCTACAAAAATGATAACGTGACCAATGTGATTGTCACCCAAAAGTAATGAATCTGATGGAATATTTTGACCACTTGGTCAAAGAAAAGATTTTCCAAGGCTGAAAACAAATTATGTGCTTATTATGTGCTTATGTTACCAGCACTGTAATTACTGAAACGAAACTGGTGAGGTGATTCCACTTCACCTCCCACATCCTCCCACTCCCAACATTATGCCGAAACACGAAATCTAATTTCTGCTTTGGTCGTAGTTATATGTGCGAAGTAGCTTTAGTTTGGCATGCTTAGTAATTATTGGATCTCGGCTTCATACCTTTGATCAACCAATCCAATTTTCCAGTGATTAAAAGTAGAATTGCACACCTACTTTAAACAACGTAAAGAAACGCAAAAATTGTTGGGGAATCGTTAAATATACTAGAATTTTAATCACCAAGCGCAAGTCGCATTACACACTTTAAGTTAAGCAAAACAAGACTCGCACTACTTGTTCATGTTTTTATGTAATTCTAATTTACTTTGATTCACTCTCACGGTAGGGCAAGCAAGGTAGTATATTAAGGTGGGTATATGTCATTAGAATCCAAACTCAAACTATTTCTCAATTTCAGACAGTGGTATTCCCAACTAATAATTTACTTAATCTACAAAAGTAGGCGCAGCATAAAATCTATAAAATACATTTTATCAGAGACTGGCAAAATCCCTTAATGGCTGCTTTTTAATTTTATTATCTCATTTCCCTCCGGATCGCCTTTAGCCATGTAAACTACATAGCAAATGGTGAACACGGTATACAGCGTTATAATAACTATTCGGGTTATACTGTCAATTGTTTTGGCTGCGTTAAGGTATAATGTCTCATCCCCAAGGTCCAAATTATCGTCCAGTTTGCTAGAATCCTCATTTTCAGACTCTTCTAAACCCGGAGAAGACAAGTGTCGATCTGCTGGAGCATCTTCTCCCCCTTTATGCTTCTAACATGACAATAACAAAATAACTGAAATTTTGCGTCGTTTAAGTAAATACACTTCCAAATTCTATAAGCTAAACTAAAGTATGCCATGCATGCTTACCTTCCTCCGCAAGCATGAAAACTGGAAGTCTTCTTTCTTCTTTGGAATTCGTGTCCGTACCCTCAAAAGTCGACACTTGTCTAACAGATCTTTCCCAATTCTCCCTTTCTTCACACTGCATAAATACCAAAACGGCCGCCAGTCAACAACTCTCATTAAAAATTTAATTTTTACGTTTAAACCCNATTCTCCCTTTCTTCACACTGCATAAATACCAAAACGGCCGCCAGTCAACAACTCTCATTAAAAATTTAATTTTTACGTGTAAACCCGCATTTGAAGTATTTTGATAGCTTACTTGAGAATTGCAATATTTGCTGTCAGAATGAGAAAGACGACAAGGACACAAGCAAACATCCATACATCAATCCCCTTGACGTAGCTCACTTGTGGAATGTTGGAACTAGAAGTGAAAAGTGAAGAGTCATTTTTACGCAATCTTTTGAAAATATTGAGCAATATTGAGATATAATTGAATAGAAAATAGAATAGAATTTAACCTGGTAGATCCAAACAATGCAGTGAGAGTGAGAAGAGTTGTAGTTGACAGTGACAATCTTTCTGAAATCCCATCTAGTGGAATGAAAAACCCTAGACAGGTCAAGTTCACGATTAGTCCACTAGGCAAATACGTTTGAAGAATGTAATATCCCATTTTCCGGCTAAAATAAAACGTCATTGTTCCACTTACATAACCTATAATTACAAAAGTATAAGCAATTCTAAATGAATACTCTATATGGAACTGGATTTGCTTCAAAATTATGTTACTCCGTACCTGGAAGTTTATTAAAATCGGAGTGCTGGACACTGTGATGATAATCCACAATGTAATTAAGACTGTCGTATTTTCCAAGGTATTTTATCTTAACGCTCGTCCAATTGAGATGAAGTCCACTATCGGATGTTCCTGAAAAAACAAACAATGCTTCAACTCGTGTCATGTTTCAATAACAGCAACCTTTATAGAAGGCATGCACCTTTGCACTCCCTCCGCCAGTAATTAAACCTTACTCCCGACTAGGTGCAAGTCGCATTTTTGAACATCAGCAGGAAACCAGGTCATGTCAACCATGTCACAATCTAAAACTGGATTAACCCTACCACATAAAAGTTAGTTTCATCATTTGGTTGTAGAGATTACGAGTAAACTGCAAACTGTAAAAATTGTAAATTATTTGAAAACCTTGCTTCGTAAATAACTCTGCCACTTTGTGCGACCAACATCTGCTCCACCCCATCCGGCAAGAGTGGGGGCTTCAGAATGTTCTTCCGGAGTATACTAATGTACACATCCGGTGTCCAAATTTTCCCGTATAAAGAAGGGTTGATAGTTGCTAGCGTACTCTTACCTCGACTTGCGAGGTTTGTTAACCTTGTGTCATTCCATTTCAGATGGAGCTCAATTTCCATTGTGATCTCCTGTTTATAATTATTAGAAGTGACAAAATGGGGTAAGTTATTTAATCGTGGTGTTTCACGGAAGGATCCGCTAATTATTGCAAATCTTTATACCTCGTTTGCTTCGTCAAATTTGGGTGTGCCAGATATCATCAAATAAAACTCAACCAAAGTGTAACCTATTAGTAGTAATTAAATTAAAAACCTTTCCTTAAGACATTATTTAAAAAATATTTTTCACATTTTTCACATGCCAGTCCCATCAGAGTGTGGTGGCTCCATCCAATCATATACAGCGGGGAACAAGCCATCCTTGTGCTTCGTTGAATTTACGAATTGCCCATGGTCCTTGCTTTTTGAATGGGATATGATTGACAATAATACGGCCATACTATACCATGACCAGAATGAAACAAATAAAAATTGATTTAAGAAGTTTAGGTTACATGTAAATATTAGGCTGCTTTATGCAACAAATAATCGAGGTACCTTAGAGCAAAATATCTGTGAAGTGGCCATGTCTTATTCATTTCTAATGAATCCTTCTATCCGCATCCAGAAATTCTACAAAATATCCACAATAGCTTTTCAGGGGAATTTATTCTTCACTGATTTTGAACTGTGTTGCTCTGTGTACACTTCACTTCACATGCACTTCACTCACACACATATAGTTGATGAAGTCATGAACAAATATGATACACAACTTCCAAAGGATGTTTGTTTTGACAACTCTAAATGTGTATATAAACAAGATAAAGTACAAAACGTAGCCTCGTCCCGTATAATTGAGAATGCTGCGAGATTTTCTTTGCCCGACAGCGGAATTCATACCGCCTATTTGATGAGATGATGAGTATTCTACTTTCTACTCCATTTCATCACAATTTTCGTTATTGTAAGCGAGCACATGATGATGTTGAATCGTGTTTTGCATTGTATAAAGAGAATACATGAGTTTTAATGAATGGAGAAGTAAAGCTTGCCATCTTTTCATACATATCATGCCTTTTATGTACGTCCAGGGATTCGATTTTACCTACACTTTCAATTTTAGAACTTGTATTACCTGTATACAAATTCGTGATTAATTATTATGTCACTGTTCTGACAGACATTTCGAATACAGTATTTCAGTCGCGTATCTTGCTTGTCTTTAGTTAACTTTCCATCATTGCTTGTTATCACTATGAATTAGCGATCAATAAATGGATGAACGCTATATTTTTGTGATAATTATTGTCCAGTATCTATCTGCTAGCGACTCAAGTGAGCCTGGCCCTG
>JAANSN010004234.1:0-15701 GCA_036850665.1 Dicranocentrus wangi | reverse complement strand
ATCCAGCGAGGCAACACTGCCTGCGTTATGGGAACCTTTCCTCCTTCCGTGTCCATGGAGGAAATTTTTTATTTACTCTAATTTGTGTCCTTGTTAAAACTTTTGAAACTTTATGTGAATTTGAATAAAATTTATTTTTTATTATCAAATGTAACTTGAAGTGGTCTATGAACTCTAAATTATAAAAAATATTCTGCGTTGAATACTTTGTGCACCGACTGCGGACATAATACAATCCGGAGCCTAAAAATCACTCATTTTATGCATCTTCACTTTTGCCATTTTATTTTCCGGAATTCCAAATAAGGGACAAAGCGTAGAATGGCTATAGTGAATGCCCCTCTGCCTTCTAACATTGCTGTTGGGACCCCTCCAGGGCTAGAATTCCTCCAAGCAACTAATATCCTCGTTATCCAGCAGCAAGTAGAATGGGCGGAAATTCTAACTGGAATTAATTTGAGAAACAAATACCATATTTTGGATTGTTACGGACGTAGAATCTATTACGCTGCAGAGGATACGGATTGCTGTGGAGTGTGTTGTTTGGGCAGTATGAGAGACTGGTCCATTAACGTTTTTAACCACCTGGGTGAACGTAAGCAATCCAAATAACGAGTTTGCTATAAACAAAATCAATGCAGCTTCCATTGCATAATGATAATTTGTAGCCGTTATAACTGGAGTGCGATCAAGTTCTTGCGGCAATTGTAATAATAACGTCTACGTGACGTCTACTACGGGACAGTCATTCGGAGGACTTCGCCAAACTTCTGCTTGTTGTAAATATGAGTGGGATGTTATTGACTGTTACGGAACCGCTGTTATGCGACTCGCAACGCCTAGTGGCTGTGAAGCAAGCTGCAGCTGCAAGGTAGAATTTCCACTGCTTTCGTTAGACGGTCAGAAAATTGGCAGAGTGACAAAGGAGTTTGGCGGAATACTTAAGGCAATCCCCTTTATTCATTTCATTCGATTGCATTATTATATGCATGCGGACCTGTACGATTTAAATCAATAAATCATTGCTTTTTGATTTAAGGAATATTTTACTACGGCTGATACGTTCGGGATAGAGTTTCCAATGGGCTTGACCGTTCAGATTAAAGCCGTTCTTATTTACGCTGCTTTCATGATTGACTTCTTGTACTATGAGCGCAACACCAGATATAGTCGTAGATATTGAAAGTGATAGTATAATCTAATTAAACTTATTTTCAAGTATTTAACTCAAATAATATCAGAACCGAAAGAATTCACGACAAAACCAAAGTATTTAGTTTGGAGTTTACGAAAAGTTTTATTACACCCCCTGAGGTTATGTCAACTACTGATCTTACTCGATCCGAGTGGAATCTGGCTCGGCTGACACCCATTATCATTATTGCATGTATACACCCTTGGCATCAATTTTAAGGGTAGGACAAACAACCGTTTTTCCTCCAGTTGTAGATAGCCAGGCAGGACGTACAAGTAAAAAATGTGGGAGAATTGTGGGAGCATGCCTTAATGACTGGAAATTCTACGGGATCCTCTCCTTCAAAACTGTCCCTTCCACTCACTGATCATTATCCGTAATAACATAACACATGGAATGCAAGTAGGTATGTACATTTTACTCAGCATCCCCGGGAACAATCGGCTAACAAAGGAGTCTGTGACATTTTAGCCAAGAGAAGGATCCCTTCTTGCCTTTGTTTTCTCTGACTGAAAGTAAATAACTAGCTAAAACCGAAAATGTGTCAGGAGCGTTACACAAATAGCTTCCGATCGACATATAGCACAACCCAGGGAGTTAAATCGGAATGCCGTGAGTGAATTTTCCCAAATGTTCTTTCAACAAGTAATTCTAAAAATAGTCCAGCGTGGATGAGGTCTTTGATTTTTTATTTATATAAATCCTTATCGCTTTACATTCGCATTCGAATGTTTCCTTAAGTTAGGTCATCTAAACAAATCCTGCTTTTCAGTAACAGTTGCGTCTTGTGCAAATGCTTAAAATTACGTGTAAAAATTGCATAGAAAAATTATAACTTCCTTTGACCTTAATGCTTGGCTTACTCAAATGGCGTCGTGGAGATTGGGTCAATACGCCAACCCAAAATTAGTATTCCCTCCAACTCCAAAGGCAAAATAGCTGGCTGTATGTCTGTATCTGGCACTGGCTGGACTCCTTTAAAGTCTCATCTCATTTACGCCATTTACAATAATTAGCTTCACAATAATCAAATGTAACTTGAAGTGGTCTATGAACTCTAAATTATAGAAAATATTCTGCGTTGAAAACTTTCTGCGGACATAATACAATCCGGAGCCTAAAAATCACGTGTTTTATGCATCTTCTTCACTTTTGTCATTTTGTTTTCCGGAATTCCAAATAAGGGACAAAGCGTAGAATGGCTATAGTAAATGCCCCTCTGCCTTCTAACATTGCTGTTGGGACCCCTCCAGGGCTAGAATTCCTCCAAGTAACTAATATCCTCGCAATCAAGCAGGAATTAGAATTGACAGAAATTCTAACTGGATACAATACCCGAAACAAATACCAAATTTTGGATTGTTACGGACGTAGAATCTATTACGCTGCAGAGGATACGGATTGCTGTGGAGTGTGTTGTTTGGGCAGTTTGAGAAATTGGTCCATTAACGTTTTTAACCACCTGGGTCAACGTGAGCGGTCCAAATGATGAGTTTGCTTTAAACAAAATCAGTGCAGCTTACATTGCTTGATGATTACTTTTATTTGTAGCCGTTATAACTGGAGTACGATCAAGTTGTTGCGGCAGTTGCCAAAATAACGTATCAGTGAGGTCTACAACGGGACAGTCTTTCGGTGGAATTCGCCAAGTTACTAATTGTTTTACATCTGAGTGGGATATTATTGACTGTTACGGAACCGTTGTTTTGCGACTCGGATCACCTAATTGTTCAAAATGCTGTCCAGGCTTAACCACATGTTGCACCGCAGAATTTCCACTGCTTTCGTTAGATGGTCAGAAAATTGGCAGAGTGACAAAGCAGTTTAGCGGAATACTTAAGGCAATCCCCTTTATTCATTTCATTCGATTGCATTATATAAGTATGCAGGTCTGTACGGTTTAAAATCAATACAATCTATTGCTTAAATTTGATTTTTAAGGAAGCATTCACCGCGGCTGATACATTTGGGATAGAGTTTCCAATGGGTTTGGACGTTCAGATTAAAGCCGTTCTTATTTACGCTGCTTTCATGGTTGACTTCATGTACTACGAAAACAGCAATTAACCACCGATATAAAGTTCAAAGTATAGAATAGAACTTTATTTTAGTGTTATCAAGATTCTTTTACAAGAAGCGTATAGGTTAAGTCCATTTTTCTTAAATTATTGTCATGTATGAAACTCAAATAATAACCGAACCGAAAGAATTTATGTGAAAACCAAATTATTTAGTTTGGAGTTTACTAAAAGTTTTATCAAATCATCCCCTGAGATTGCGTCAACTAATGACGTCGCTCGATCCGACGCACATTATCATTATTGCATGTATACACCCTTGGCATCAATTTTAAGGCTAGGACAAAAAAACCGTTTTTCCTCCAGTTGCACATAGCCAGGCAGGACGTACAAGTGTAAAATGTGGGGAGAATTGTGGGAGCATGCCATAATGACTGGAAATTCTACGGGATCCTCTCTTCAAAGCTGTCCCTTCCACTCACTGATCATTATCCGTAATAACACATGGAATGCAAGTATGTACATTTTTCTCAGCATCCCCGGGAACAATGGGCTGACAACGGAGTCTGTGACATTTCAGCCGAGAGAAGGATCCCTTCTTCCCTTTGTTTTCTCTGACTCAAAGTAAATATAACTAGCTAAAACCGAAAATGTGTCAGGAGAGTTACACAAGAGCGGGTTTGAAATGTGTCAACAGCGAAAGCCGAAAAATGCCATAATGCCATTGCTATTTTCTCGATTGCACGCTTCGCCGGACTAAATATCTAGTTAAATACCTAAAAACCCGAACTTTTATACGACTATGGCTTTGGTCCCGACGAAAGGGAACAATCCCCGAAAGTTAAAATTTGCTAAAACCTATACTACATAATATATACGACTTCGGCATGGGAAAAGGGAAATGTGTGTTCCACACACGTCCCACGAGGAACTTCTTTTTTCAAAGCAGAATGATTATCCAGTGCATTTCAGTGTACGAATTGTGTTCAGGGATTTCCACCGGAGGAACGACACGCTCTTGACACACTCACCCACCAACTCACCGACAGGCACCAAGAGTGAAACAAAAACAGTCCCTGGCTGCTGCTGCTGCGTTTCTGGTGCCGAATGAAATTAAAAGGCTCGCTTAATTTTCATTCTGGAACTTGGCATCCATACATGCTGCGCATCCCGATAAAAAGCTGTGTGAAAGGAGATGACATGACTAAAATTACACGGTTTTGTTTACACTGTAAGGCCCGGCAAACTCCATCATCCAACATAACATCGTGAAAGTGGTTGAATTCATTCTGAAGATTATATTTTGGGCATTGGCATCCAGTTTGGAGTGAGCGTGTGCATCATATAATGTATCAAAATTAGACCAGAGAGAGAGAGAGTAAACTAGGAAAACTCCGAAACACAAAGAACATAAATATAATTCGTCTTCTTTTTTTGGTGATACCGATTAGGATTTTAAAGTGCACCCTTACACCATATTTTCCTCTAGATTCTCGATCGCCAGCGAGAGCAGATGTACAATTTGTGCATTAATCTGGAAAGTGTGCGTCTATCCTGCGCTTTACATTTTTAAAAATGTATCACACAAGCTGATTTCCACCCTTGATACATTGCAATACATTTCGTTGATCGGGGGCATGCATCCTTTGTTGAAAAGGATGCGGTGGACCTCGTGAAAAAAAAAATTGAATCTTCGCATTTGATTCATCCAAGCAAACTTATTATTACCCAAAGGGTCCATGCCCTTTTCTCCCCTCTTTTTGTTCTTTTGAGACTGGAAGCTAAAACCTCGAACGAAAATTTATTTGAACAAAAGAAGCAGAGGATGAAAAAAATAGTGGATGAGTATGAGTAGCATCAGCAGCAGGATCCGATCGTCGTAAACTCATATACCTTTATAATATATGTGCTCGAATACTGAGGTGGTAGTAGTAGTGGCAGTGGGGGAATTGAATGAAAACAAAAACCCCGAAATTTCGGAGCTCTTCCATCATCACAATCATCATCCCCAACTTTTTCCACTGGGCATTGTTGTCTATACGAGTATTTTTTTTGAGTTTTGAGAGTGAGTCAGCTGTCGCGTGACGGCCAGGTGGGTTTCTGACGAGTAAGCTTAGTGGGACGCGTGCCATCAAACCAATGCAAGGGTCGAAAAAAGTTTGTGCCAGCTACCACCACACCACACCCTTAAATTTTCCAGAGAGTGTAGATGTGCATGCATACGTGCAGTTTTTTTTTCAACCCCTCATATATATCCAACTCGGGAGAACGGGAACCAAACAAAAATATTTTTCAACCCTTGTAGAGTAGAGAGATATGGTGTGTTTCCTCTTTTCACATTCACCCGTCGTTCGTACTTGTTCGTATCAGCCACTTTTATTTATTTGCTACTTTGTCAAATGAAATGAAATGTGTTGTAGGTATGCATGCATATGCATGTGTATGAAAAAAAGGGAAAACCTGTCTTTTCCGTATTATAATACAGACAGACTTTCAGATTTTTATGTTTTAACCCTCATGGTTTGTGCGGAGTGAGTGGAGGTGACTACATCAGTATTTTTTGATATGGTCTGCTACTGAATTGCATTGTTAGCTTGGACATTTTTGATGAGTAAACCGGATCCGGATAGAGAGACCCTGCTAGGTGAACGCGTGTGTACTGTTATTCACCAGAGAGACAGAAGTGTAATGTTATGTCTGGTTTGCTCTCTCCGACTCTCTGCTGGAACTTGAGCGAGCGTGTCCTCTGGAGGAGTGCAGCTGGTAGGATTTGGCTTGTCTTGTTATTAAAGATGGGGATAATGATTTGATGGAGAAAATGGGGGTGTATTTTGTATAATCCTTACCCTATGATATGATTTTTAAGCAAATCCTGGTAGATCTCGTAAACACGCTTTCGTAAATTATACCTTATTGTAAACTTGTATTCTCTTCTCGGCACTAGCTGAACCTGATAGCGTACGTGTGAGGCAGTATTTTCTCTGAAGTTTCGCAGTTTAAAATTAAACAAGAAAACAAAAAACAAACACCTCTCCTGGCTATTTGCAACCCCTCTTATAGTTTTTTGTATAACCAAGAAAGTTTTACCTGTATCCCCCTTTATATATCACGCACTGTTTTACCAGTTTGCGTTCAATGCATCTTAATGTAAAGTTTGCCATACACACGTACGTAGGTACATATTTTCCCCCAATACCCTTTGTTACATTTTGGCATTGGCATACTTTACCTTTCCTACAGTGCTACCCACTGGCACAGTTTAAAATAGACCGGACCTTTTTGCATTCATAAAAATTCGATTTATAAGTCTTTTTATATTCATACTGATATCGTGAAACCCTAACTTAATTATTACCAAATAGGAACCGGAGCCACTCAGTCGCACAGCTATTTTCCTCATGATTCACATCACAACACGTAGGAATCACGCTATTCGTACAGTTTATTATGGCCAAATCGGCACATTATTGGTGTTATATACCATACCTATTTCGTACTCGATGCACAGTGCATTGCATGACTCCGTGTTATTCAACTCCGGGAAAGATTTGACCATCTGGCCAAGATAGTGAATAGAGATAAAAAAGGGGTTGCTCTTGCTATACCATACCTACCCTGGCTGGATAATAAATATACAACCACCCCGAATACCCCGATCCTGAACTATTACGCTTGTTGATTACTCAAACTGATATGGTTCGTTAGATACCCACTCACTTTCTGTTCCAGAAGCTTAAGCTCCAGTTCCAGTGTAAAAATTAGGGACATTTTCCTCCCAAACCTACAATACCTTAAACATATATAGGGAACATTATCGGTTTGAATAATTCCACAATGTTATCATCATTCTACTAGTAACCCTCCTGTTCCAGCATCTCATCATCCCAGTGTTCCGGGACAGTGATGATGACGATGAACGAACATGACACGATGAAATACTCACCCAACCATTCACTACACATTCAATTTAACAATGTGCATCATCGTTTCAGCTCTCTCTGAGATCTCCGATTTGAAACAAAAGACGAAGGGGAAGTTCTTTTGGGGCATGGACAAGTAGCATTGTGTAGTCATCATTGCGTGGCATGACATTACAATAAAAAGTATTATTTTTCTATTCATAATGCACTTGCATAAATTCATCTAAACATCAACCCATATCAAAAAGGGGAAGATTCAGACGAAAAAAAAGTTATATCAGGATGGAAAAATCTTGCGCAAAAATTTGTAACCTGCCAGATGTGCATGAGCATTTTTTCTGTAAATGTTAGATTTTTTGTGATATCTATTATGACTCTCTTTGTTTGAACGTTTGGGTGGCATGTCACTCATTTCATTACTCAATCCTGACAACGACTCAACAACTGCCGTGATTTTCGTCGTATTTGCTCTGAGCAAGCAAAGTAAATTCATTTCTCGAGTGAAAATACGCGATAAAATTTGGGTATCTATGTATGTTCACTCGGTCATATTGAAGGAAAAAAATGCCATGAAATGTGTACAAAATAAATGTAATTTTTTCCATATATTTGCTTTTCGGGTTTGTTGGTATATATAGCTCCGAAAAAGCATGTTTTAGCATGTCCACTGGCCGCAGTGCAGTGTCGTGTACCTGTTGTGTGCCACATGACACGGAAAAATGTACATTGCGATTTGATCGCTGACATTATATCCACCATCATCCGAGAGAAAAAAAAGGAAAAATATCATTATACTAAATATGTGAGCATATGGTCACATCATGAAAGAGCGACAGATGTGCACATCGGAGATGCATGCCGGGTGACGATGATGAAGCTTGATAAAAATATTTTTTGTGAGATATGGGTCTTGCTTGTGAATACATAGTACATCTAAGCTCCATGTGTTGTTTGTTACCTGTGCAAAAGAACGACGATGTTTGTGGTGGAGGTGGAGGAGAAAGGGGGACTGAGCAGAACAATACTCGGCTCATGGTGGATTATAAGTGATCACGGCAAAATGTGAGTCGGTATTCCATCATCATGATGATGCGTCGTTGTCCCGTCATGTCACCAGTTTGCAGAAGATTCCAACAACGTTTTTATGAAAAACGATAAGCCACCGAGCTTTTACCGTTTATTATGTTTGCTGATATTTAAGCTGGGTTCATCGCGTTACAGGATGAATACAGAAGAATGTTTGCTGATGACAGCCAGGCCAGGGCTTCTGTCTGTATCACTATGATGAATATCCGACTTTTGACACAGGGAATGAAATAAAAGCGCTCTTCTGTGTGTTTTGGTGAAGCGAGTTAAGACTGGAGAATGCCAATTACGTTAAAATCCTGGATTAGAACGCGGAGAAAAACTACAAAAAAAACTGCTATAAAGTGCAGACACAAAATGCAACCTAAAACAGATAATTACACTTTTTACCTGCAAATTTGAATCCTATATGAATGCGTGTATTCATGCAAGCCACAATGATGGTCTAGTTTGAAAAAAAGCATCTCAAATCATCACGGTTTTACCGCAAGCGACACTGTAATTCCTTTTGAGGGAGGATAAAAAGAAAGAAAAAAAACGGGTTGGCCAAAGTAAACAACGGAAGTTGTTCCATTTCCTTTCCCATATTGTGCTGATCTATAGAGATGTTTGATGTGCACACACTAATATGTGGGGACAAAAGAATGTAAAAGCTGGAGCTGGATTGAGCAATCAACCGCAAATAATAGTCCGCCACCAGAAAATACCACACAAACTCGTCCATCCACTTCCTCCTTTTTCCACTTACCCTTCTTTCCACTGAATGAATGAAAAGTGCCCTTTCTCATTTTTAGAATATTAGAGACCGCTCTACTTCCTGCAATGTCCCTGGAACTCATCATAATCACTTAAAATTCTGGCATCTCCATACGGCATATTATCCTTGGAAAAAATCATCATATTCGAGTTGAATTTACATTTACACAATATTATGCCGCGCACTATATGCCTTGTTGAATATAAATTGAAAAATTAAACACACATTTTGTAGAAAAGATGCGCGTAGTGGTTGATGGCTTCGGATATGTCATTATGTCAGGAAATATTTTTGGGGGTTTGCTTAATTGAGAAATTACGAGAGTCACGTGAGGCAAAGTAAAAACTAACATTGTAACTATTAAGATTTTTTTGTTCCGTCTTTTGTTGAAAGCCGCAATTAAGATAGCGTGTGGTATAATAGAGACTTTTATCCTCGTTTTTTTTACACTTCGTCAAAGACTCAATCTTTCGTGAAAAATTCCCCATGAATAACAATATATATTTTGAAGAATAACCCTAAAATTTAATTTATATGGTGTATAACACCGTAATACAGGATTACCCGTTGAAATATTTTTCCGTAGCCGAATATATTTCTTCTGAAATCACAAAAGTGACAGGGGATGATAATGATAAACGAGAATTTGAATGGTTTTCAGTAGTACGATATTGGTTTGCAAATTGGGACCGTCCTTATGGGATAATCTGTAGTATTTTATTTCACAAGTGCTCACTTTTTCCCCGATTTTTCTTCACGAACAACAAACTACATTTTCTCCATAAAGATGAGTGAGGCACTGAAGTGAGCTCCCAAGTGAGTAAACCCATTGCCCTCTCAATTCTCCAGAGTCTGTAAATACTTGAATAACCCTAAAAATGTAGCAGCAGTTCATGTAGATACGCATCTTCTAAAAAAATACGAGTATCTTGTTTCCCCTCCCGAATCTCCTGTTGATTTCTCCCGTCTACAACCATGCGGCATTTTCCCTTTTTTCCTGAATCAAACCAGCGCTACTTGTTTTGTCACTAGGCCCATTTGAATCTCGGCAAAGGCTAGAAAAAGGTCGAATCAACTAAAAATGGATTTTATTCGGGAGGAACATGCATGCACACAGACTCAAGCTTTGCGCACTGGAGTCAAATTCCCTAAATTATTCAATTTAATATCAATCGCTTTTTTCACTGGACAGAAGTGAGAATGCATATAGGAACCACTTTCATTCCAGCTTTTGAGTGAGTGGCACCGTTAAATTCAATCAAAAATGCTGTTTTGTGTAGTCCTATTCGGAAAACTGCCCGTGTCTAAATAAAATGTCATCATAGAACATCAAAAGATTGACCTTTCATTCTCACCAAATGACACTAACAATGGACGGACTCTTATGATGCCCTGCAAGAAGAATGAGATTATGTCGGGAAAATGAGAATGTCAATGAAGTTCGAGATGATTCAATTTAAATCAGAGTGTTCAAACTCACAATCAGAAAGGGGAAAAACTGAGCACACGTGTTTCATAAACAAGATTCTTAGGTAATGCACAACCCTTTTTGTTACATACAGGTCATTGGTCATGTGAAATTTCATTTCGAAACAATTTCGGGTGCAATTTCATATTTCATAATATCCCTGATTTGTCCATTGTGCATTTTTAGAATATCCAAAGTGCCAACATGCATTGGAGTGGACTGACCGGGAATCTGTTTAGAGTATATGGTCTTGTAAAACTCACGACAATGTGAAAGTACTTTTAAAATGCGTCTGGATCAAGTTGAGATTGAGATTGAGCTAAAATTCTAAATTCCAAATCGCTTTATATATATTCTTTTTAGTAAATTACAAAGCAGGAAGACCATCAGCCATGTGAAAGTACTTTTAAAATGCGTCTGGATCAAGTTGAGATTGAGATTGAGCTAAAATTCTAAATTCCAAATCGCTTTATATATATTCTTTTTAGTAAATTACAAAACAGGAAGACCATCAGCCAAGTAAAGTAGCCATGTGGAATGGTATATAAGTACTTGGAAAGAGTGAAGCCACAATAAAGCCGTAGCTAACTAGGCGAACAGGAGAAGCAACAGATAGAGATACCATATCTTTTCTTGTTGCTTTGCCACAATTTGTACAAAATGAATGTAGTGGTGGTGTAACCAACTTCCGTTTTTTGTCAGCTTAAGCTTTTACCCTAATGTTCAAATAATAGCTGGTAGACTACTACTCATCTTCAGTAAACTCAGAATCCGAGATCATCATTTCTGTCCAACAAAAGCATCCACTGTATCCTTCCTCAAACCTCCTATTTTTTTCCGAAAAGGCAATTACCAAGTGGAACGCCACACACACCGACCGAATTTGGGATGACTATAGAGAATGGAACACGGGAATAAAAGGGCTTCTTTCTCCAATTCGGGAATTTTTTTTCTAGGAAGAAAAAAAATGTTTTCCCCTATTTTCGTACTTTATATACTTTCATGGGATTTTGGTCTTGAAGAGAAAAGAGATGGAATAGAGGGATTACTCCTTGTACTTATATTCTTTAGGAATCCCTAAAGCCAAAAAAGCATAAAATCCCTATAGGAAGGGAATAAAAACTGCGGCTTTTGTGTTCATTGTGTTTCGCCCAAGGCCGACTGTCATCAGCTAACTTGATGATAATCATCATCAGCAAAGGAAGAAAAACTCAAATACTGACAATACTTTTACTACTTTCTCGGGATATTTTTTTTCATTCCGGAGATCACTATCTGGTGGCTCTCGTGTAATTACTTTACTTTATTCAATCTTCCATTTTTCTCTTTTGTACCAAATCCGACGAGCAGCTCAGGGAAAACGAGGAGAAAATAATAAAAGTCTCGTGGATTATCTTAAGGTATCTTCTTTTCGGGTAACGAAGCACGTGTGGCATTATAATATGTAATTAGGTAAGCATTCTACACTTGTGCTTTTTGTACAATACCAACATTGATCATTGGATCTAACTGTAACCTTGTGTAGAAAGTAAGGGAGAAATCCATACATCATGACATAATATACGATATAGAGTTTTGTATATTTTCTAATTTTAACTTTTTTACTTGCATAGCATAGGAAAGAACAGGATTGTTCATGTCACATTTCTAGTTTTGCAGGTACATAAAAACCCTACGTTTTCGAACTTTTGAAACGCAGTTGACGCTAATCGTAAGACGAATGGCTAGAATCGGTATACTTGGGACAATCCGCTCAAATTACATACGAAAAACAATCTGAGTTTGAGGGTGACAAAATCAACAAGTTACATTTTGAGCCGCTCAACCGCTCACATCTTCAAGCAAATTGGAATGAAATGAGACACTTGAAACAATCCACGAGAAAGTAACGACCTATAAATTGGGACGTATAACGAAACGACACGTTGTTACCGCGAATCTCAGCGTGTGAAATTGATTTTGTGTCAACGCGCTACTACCACTGGACAAGATTACACAAGGACTTGCTCCCCATCCCATAGTCCATATTTTATAGCTTCTCTCGTGAAATGCCTTATTACAAAGGTAAAAACAACGGGTGAGATGATTGATTGCATTGGTGTGGCCCAGCCCGATGTGTTAGGAACCCCAACCCAGAATGAGATAAAAGACATCAGTAGTGATGCCATTAGGAGGTTTTTTCAGATTTCGCATTAGGCCAATTTAAAGTAAATATTAGCGACATGTGGCCTGCCATGACTTATTCGTCCTTTTTATTTGTGGCAACTAAAGTCGAGCTCTTATTGACATGTTTTGAATTGTGAAATTGTTTAAATAAACCAAGAAGTGCGTGTCGATTTACATCGACTCCAAGTAATCCTGCAGCGTTGTAAGGTTCTTTTCTCGCCGCAGCCACAACTCGTTGATTTTGACATTTTCGAGAATTTGTTGGACTGCCCATTCCGTTCCCGGGTAGAGATTTGACTTGAAAAACTCTTGGATTTCGGTGATTTTCTCGTCACTCGCAAAATCGTCGAGAATTGCATGAAGGATATCGCTGCCTTTGTGGGGTCCCTGAAAAATAGATGTAATATAGGCTAACAGATCATTACTATCAATCATTAATATTTTTTGTAAAGTTGAGGAGCGATGCGTACAAATTTGCTCTTGAAACTGATAAAATTGTCTTTGAAAAAGGTCCAGGCGACTTCCTTCCCAGCTTTCGTTTTCGAAAGTGAAGTTATAATGAAAACGGTGTGGGCTCGACGAACATCATCCGACATGGCAAATTCAAGAACATGCTGCATCTGCTGGGTGTTCCGGGTGGCTCCGATGGCGTATGCAAGTTTGTCGCGTTCCTCTGCAGATTCGCACTCCCTGTACATCTTTAATTTCATTAACAAAAATTAAAGCTTAATGGTACCAACCTGGCATCTAAATAGGTCTGAGGTAAATGAGTTGAAAATGTGATATTTTACCCGTATAAAACGCTTCACAATTCCCTCATCCCCATACATGACGACAGTCTTGTAAACCACAAATCGTAAATCAACCGGTATTGGCACTCCGTCGTCACTATATTGGGCTTCAAACAAGGCTTTGCATTGCTCCACCACCTCGGGCAGATTAAACTTTGACATCATTCGTAGAATCAGGCTTCGCAATAGTTTTCTTTGGATACCTGTTTCCAACAAGTGGGATAATTATGACATTTGCATCCTCCATCCGAAAACACACTTTTAGTTTCATTTTAATATAGGTAGTTATCAATGTTAGACTTACTCTCATCGTCATGACCAACCCACCCCAGCTTGCTGTAAATTGTGGAATAAATGTATCTTCCAAAGGTCATAAAACTCTCGGCCTTTCCGACGTGATCAAAGACCCTCATACACCTGTCGAATATGTTGCCGATGGTTGTCCACACCGAATAATCGTCTTCCTCCAGGAAAGCTTCAAGCACGGAAAGCAACTACAATTTGGAAACAAAATTCTTAAACCCATGTGGCTTTTTAACTCATAAATTATGCAAATCGAAGGGTTCGCAAACAAAATTAAAACCTCAACGGTGGTTCCATGTCCAGCCAAAAGAAAGGCGAACGAGTCATCCAAAACGTTCAGTCGGTCCAATGGCGGCAACGACTTTTCTCGAACGGCATACATCAACAGGGAGAACATATCGTGAGGATATTTGACTCTGAAGTAGCCCACCGAGCCCGGATTGACTTTAATCCAGTCTGTTTTTGCCACACCGGAAATCATCACCGTATGCGTTTTACTGTCCATTATAATATTAAGCACGCTGGAGTTGGGTTGAAGTCTCGTCGAAAATGATAGTGGTATTGTCCATTGCTGCCCTTGCCCTTTGATGTCTTTGCTAGCTTGGTCGTACACGAACCGCTCTTGGGTCAGTTTCAGTATCCTTCCTTTCGTCTCTTGTTTCGAAGTCAAGGTCAGCACAGGATACCCTTTGGTTTGCGTCCAAGAGCCCATCATGGACACCACAGGTTTGGAACTAGCTTCCTGAAGGCATTTCCAAAAGTCGTGGCTGGTCGCATTCCCGTACCGGTACTTGGTCAGATATAACTCGAGCCCTTTTCGGAAATCTGCTTCGCCCAAAAATCGGTGCACCATGCGGAGCAGGGCGGGCGCCTTCTTGCAGCAGATTTCGTCAATAGATTCCTCAATCTCGTTGGGGTTGGTCACAATAACTTCGATTGGGTGGGAAAAGCGGAGAGCATCCATTTTCAGGGCTTGTTGGAACAGATGGGTGACAAAGTGATTCCACACTTCCATTTCGGGAAACATGTGGTTTACAAAGATGTACTTGCCAAACGAGGCAAATCCTTCTTTGAGCCATTGATGCGACCACCATTCGAATGTTGTTAGGTTTCCAAACCTGAATTCAGAGATTCATTAAAGCGTAATATGACAATTCTCAATTAGATTCGGTTCCAACCTGTTTACCATTTATTAATTACCATTGCTTCACCATTTCGTGACACAGAATCAGTGAAATCCACATCAGATCTACGATTGCTGTAATGGGTTCCACCAGAATGTCTGAACTTCGGTAGAAAATTACTCCCCAGCATTCAATTGGCTCTGAAAATAATTAAACATCATCATTACCACTTCCGTAAGCTTTTATTGATATTTTCCTAGTCCTACCATTTATGTAATCCGGTATTGCCACCAAATCCAACTTTTGCGCGCTCAAAGGCACTCCAAAGTATTCGGTAAAGAAGGGGATCGCATTGCAGGCCAGGTTCAGAGCATACTCGCCATCCTCCTTTTTCCCAGGTGGGGTATAAATCCGAATGAGCATTTCGTCATCCGCCGTTCGTCTCTCGATATGCTCAAAAGTACCAAACCCGAATCCAATCGAGTGGGTACACAGCTTCGGGGTGGTTTTAAACTCGGCCACTTCCAAAGTGGGATCTCTTCGATGTGGATATGTCGCTTTTACTAGCTGCCCACACATATGGTTAACGTCAATAAAAAAATTTGTTTACTCACATGAAGTAATTCTTACAGTAGATAAAGCATGGACCCGTATCGCGTTATTGAATTGTTACCGTTGGTCCAATTACAACTGAATTTTTTGGTACGACCAATATAATATCGTAAATCATTTTCACGGCTGGATCATCCCAGGATGGGAAACAGCGTCGAGCTTCGCACGGATCGAATTCTGTGATCATATTCAGCTGCTGGTTTTGCTGGATGCTAATTTCCGCGTCGGGATCTTCAAACGCTTGCGGGGCCGTGTTGTACA
>JAANSN010004233.1:0-15701 GCA_036850665.1 Dicranocentrus wangi | reverse complement strand
ACATTCGCTGGTTCGACTTGTTTTAGTCAACTTACCACCCTAGTTGATAGTGAGTTAGTGAGTGAACGGACGCAGTGTGAATACCATGCTTTAATTAATGTGATATATTATTAAATACTTAAGCTCAGGGCTTATGTCCTATTGTTTAAATCTCAATTGCATGCATCAAACAAAAGTGTGATGTGTGGGATATATAATTTATGTTATATATATATACCTTTTACTTTCACGAACACTAATTTCGCCAGCGTGCATTCACTTTATATTCGCCCATGTACAAAAGGAAACCCATGTTTTAATATTATACTGCTACTGGAAATAACTACTACATCATATTATAAATACACTGGTTTTAGAAATGGAAGAGTTATTATGGTTTTGGTTTGGAATGGAAGCAGGGGAATCTTTTAGTCATGCATTTGTTTAAATTGAAACTCTACTTTCTACTCGCAGTGATCATTTCATCTAGTGAATCCACAAAAATTAAATGAGCTGGCTTAATGCCATACTATGCTTGATTGTCTTTAATTTAGGCTTATTTCCAGCAGTACGCTGGAACTTACTTGCTTACATGCAAGCAGTAAGTTATCATGTGTTGTGTTGTGTAGATTTATTAACGATATAATTGTTACAATGTGTTGCGGTTTTGCTTCCATATGCTTGCATCACTCATGTATTGGATATTGGATGGTAATGATGGTATGGTTTAATAAAAACTGAAGCTCCATTCCAGCTCAAAAAAAAATTGTATTGCCACCGTCCATCCATCCACGGTTAGCTGCAATTGATTATTGAGCATCATAGCGCATCGGCATTCCTCACCGTCCAAACAAACATAGTTTCGGGAAATTACCGTTAAAAATCACTCATCCATTATGTTTCATTAATACAGGAAATTTTAGCATCATCCATGGTCGAAAAAATGTCATGGGCATGCTTGAGCAGATCTCAATCTCCGCCCTCGCACAGGCACAGGCACACAGGATAAAACCTTCGGCAGGAGGATACGTTACGGTGTGATAAATGCAATTACCTATGTACCAATCGTCTAGATGGACAGATGGACGTGATGATGAGAATATGAGCATCAGCAAAATGAAACAAAGCACCTGCTCTTCTTCATATTCAATTCAATCTTCAATCAAAGCCCCTCAGAAAACCAACAAAGGAAGGAATATATCATCGTGTGGATGCATATGCATTAATGCATCCTAGAAAACCAGACTTACACAAAATAGGTATATAGTTATTATACACTTTTCGCTATTAATAGAGGAGAGGAGTCCGAGCCGAGTCCCACATACCAATACAAACACGTACGTATAGCAAGGATAGTTATGATAATTAGTTTGATACATCATTAGAATGGGAAATTGCTCCCAGAGTCTGTTTTTGCAGCAAATACGGAAAGTAGTATTATATTCAACTAGGAACAAAAGGCACAAAGACTCCCATGTTCATCTAGTATATGTACAACTTGCAATACCACATTCTAAAAGGTTAAACTCATCGTCAGTAAGAAGAACCCCCTTCTTCGGCAATTTTTATTTGTATGAGAAACTTAACGAGAATTGATATTGGCAAGACTAACGCATAATGCATATTTTTTTATCTTTAACAAAAGTGTAACTTAACTCGCCAACACGACTCTCTACGAAAATCTCTACTCCACATCTCTACACACGTCTACAACAGACAGACACACCATCATCATCACCAGCACCACCATTCATTGTCAATGGTTTTAACAACTGGCAACCAACTTACCTGCGTTCGTTTAAGGATGATTACTATGATGAGAACTGCAAACAAAGCGAAAATGATATACGGTGGTGAGTGAGGTGGACGTGGAGGTGGAAGGATTCGTTGCGTTTACAACAACACTATTTTATTATTTTATACTTGTAAGTACATGTACATATAATTTAGGTGTTTAAAGCAGTCACAACCGTAACCGTCGTGAGTTGAAGGTTGTTTTTGTGGAACGTTATTTCCTGGCTATCGCCGCATCACGTCCGAGATCGTCGAATGAAACCCTTTTTTTCGTTATCCATATTCTCTATTATCATATCATTCATATCCATGTTTCCTATATTCTACTTTTAATACTTTGTCCCATGTTTTGTCATCAAAGTTGTGTGTGAGCTCTCTGTGAAAGGTAGTTATTTTCCCGTGAGTGATACACCTTGCTTTGCTGCTCCTCGTTTTGATGAGTACACCTCGGTCGTCGGTCGGATCCCACCATTTGCCACCCTAAAGTGGAGAGTTTACGTACATGTATAAATAAAAAAAAAAGAAAAGTGGTCGTCGTGGTATGTCGTCCTCTCCTCTGTGTATAAAATATCTTGTTCAGGGTGAACTACTACAGCTGGCTTGCTTACGTGTGTTTTTGTGTGCTCTTCTGCCTGCCTGCTCTCTGTGATTATTACATACCTCCAACAAGTCACTTTTTATCCCGTTGAGTTGTCACAGAAAAAGTTGGTGGAGGCTGTGTCGGTGTGTGTGTGTGTGTGTGTAGTAATAATACTTAAGTATCCTTGTCAAAAAGAATTTCACATTATGGGTCCTTCTTTTTGAGTTTTTAAAGTGAAAATGGAGGTAGGGAAGGTGCATGAATATAATCAGGTATTTTATGGGGACTGCTGTTGAATTGTGAGGTGATGTGTAGGTACCTAATTTCTATGAATTTGTCTTTACGCTATAGGTATACAACACTTTTTGAGTTGTGACTTGTGAGCTCAGGTGTGCAACTGTGCACTTGTACAATTGGACGAAAATATATTTTGTGCTGGCTGCTGAGAGCTTTTAACGTGGATTTTGTTTGGAGGTGGTGATGCTGGTGCTCCTCGGCATCACGTTGTTGAAACGAATTTTACGGCTAATATAGTTTTGTGAGCATTGTGAGCAAGTAATAACAACCCTGAAACACTTGTACATTTTCGGGTAAGGAACGGAAATTTTATATATTATTACTATAAGAAATATTCGAAGATGGAGCGTGTCGAGAATTTGTGATGCTAGGTGTAAATAAAGGTTTAATGAAATCAATTGGATTTTTTTGGGTTATTTTGCAGAATTGGAAATTCTAGTATTTCTGGGAAAGTTGAGCTACTTTAAAGAAACTGTATCGTTTGCTCCGAACCAGAGCTTTAAGCTCATTTGTAAGGAGGAAAACTAGAGAATGTTTAATTTGGAGTTGAGTGAGGAATTGGCAAGTTTATAGATTACCCTGCGGTTACAAACGAAATCGTCGAGTCATGAAAGAAAATCCTGGATTAGGAATGCATTATCAAGTCACTAGTTGGAATTTAACTTCTGGATATTCATATTCCTCATTCTCGTGAAGGTTTGAGGTTGGTAGTAGTACTGAAGGCGTTTTGAAAATACATCTGAATGTCAATATATATAGTTACAGCATTTTTTAACTTTTGGTGTGATTTTTTTAACAGAATCCTACAACCGAGACCTAGGCCCAAGAACCCAGCCAAAGACCAAACATTCTGTGACGTCTCCTCTCCTTTTTTGTTTAATTTTTGCAAGGAGATTATAACAAACCGCTCATTAAAATGTTGAACTCCTGTTTTACATTCATTGCCCGTCGGAGGCGTCTCTTCCTGCTCAAACTTTTAGCAATATTCTGTTTCGTAATGACACTGCTATTATGGTCGAAATCACAAGTAAAACCAGAAATGAATACGATCGAGGGCAGCGAGAAATTGGTAGGCGCTAATGAAGCTAAATCAGACTCCTTCAAACCGCCATATCTAAGCAATAGTGTAGATGAAGGAGACCAAAACATACATCGCCTGAAACCTACGGCTGCCCATAATTCAGAAAAAGATGCGGAATTGAGGAAACAGGCGCTGCATGAAAATACAGATGAATTTTTAGAACCAGTGTTGAAAGAAGTCCAATACGTAGAAGTTGATCTCAACTCTCGTAGAATAAATTCCTACGATGATTATGATGAAGAAATTGAAGATGATTTAAAAAGAATTAAGCCCGGACTAGGTGATAAAGGGCGTAAAGCCACTGTTCCCAGCTATCAAAAAGCTGTGGCTGATAATATCATGAAGAAGGAAGCCTTTAACAGACTGCTCAGTGAAATGATCTCACCAAATCGCTCAGTCCCTGATACAAGAGAAGCAGCGTAAGTATTGCATTTAATAAATACATTTTTGAGCATGTCGGAAACGTAAATGCATATTTTTTCCTCATTTTGAATCTATTTTTCTCAGATGCCGAAATGAAGTGTACGATGAAGACCTGCCAACCATGAGTGTTATCATTATCTATACGAACGAAGCGTTCACCAGTTTAGTTAGAACTTTACACAGTGTCATTAATCGAACTCCGGAGAAAGTTTTGAAGGAAATCGTGCTCGTTGACGATTTCAGCGATCATCGGGATTTGAAGGGAAAGGTTGAAAGATATATTGCTACTAAATTTGCTCCTGGGAAGATTAGATTACTCAAATTAGCAAAACGGTCTGGCTTAATTCGGGCAAGAATGATTGGCGCTCATGTTGCGGTCGGAGATGTGTTGCTATTTTTGGATGCTCATTGTGAAACTATAGATCAATGGTAAGTTTGAGTATTATTTACATTATGAATTGCTATTCTGCAATCAAATTTAATAAATCTTCGCACGTTTGTTTTTTAGGGCTGAACCACTACTTCATAGAATCAAGGAGGATAGAACGGCTGTTGTTTGTCCTATAATTGACGTAATCGATGACAAAACGATGGAATACTATCATGGTAATGGAGAATTCTTCCAAATCGGGGGGTTCACTTGGAGTGGACATTTTACTTGGATCAACATACCGCCATATGAACAAGAACGCAAGAAACATCATCATTCACCCACTCGAAGTCCCACTATGGCTGGTGGATTATTTGGAATTGACAGAAAGTATTTCTGGGAAATCGGATCCTATGATTCAGACATGCAACGTAAGTATTTACAAGTAAAACTGGAGGAAATCAAAAATAACACAAATGTTCTACTTTGGTAATTGTTTCTCGTTAAATTTCAGTTTGGGGCGGAGAAAACTTGGAAATGAGTTTTAGGGTAATGCAGTCTAGCTAGATTCAAAACAAATATCGTCACCTTTCGTCGTTATTACTTGTGTTCAACGTTTTCTTATACTTTTTGTCTGACAATTTAGATATGGCAATGTGGTGGCACAGTAGAAATCATACCTTGCTCAAGAGTTGGTCACATTTTTAGGGATTTTCATCCATATTCGTTCCCGAACAATGTTGACTCTCACGGATTAAATACTGCCAGACTCGCTGAGGTTTGGATGGACGACTATAAACAGTTGTTCTACTCACACAGGAAAGAGCTGAAGGTATGAAAACTTCATCCCGCCCCCATGAATTTTTAACGTCTTTTCCTAATTAAATTTTTACTTTATTTTATTTTTAACTGCAGACTGCAAGCTGGGGAGATGTAGGCAAGCGACTTGCATTTAAGAAAAGGAAAAATTGCAAAAGTTTTAAGTGGTTCTTGGACAACATTTACAAAGAAAAGTTCCAGATGCAGTTTGATGCCAAACTTTACGGACAAGTAATAATGCCCTTACAACAAGCAGTTGGCAAATTGGTGTACTGGCAATTGCATGCATTCTTAATCATTATATGGTGTCCTTAATTTCTTTTTGCAGGTTAAAAATCCTAACTCCAATCAGTGCCTTGATAACATGCAACATTCAGAGTCCGACGAATACTCACTCGAACTATATCCTTGCCACTCACAGCTCTATCCAAGCCAGGTACGTGATGCACTGCACTATGGGAGGAAAAACTGGTATTCAGATTTTAATCAGCAGCCATGTATAGCCGTGACATAACCATATTCTTTGATTTTCTTTCATAGTTATTTTTGCTCAGCAATAAAGGAGAGCTGAGGAGAGAAGCAGAATGCGCTTCTCTTGGGAACGAAGACAAAGTTCAAATGATACAGTGTGAACATCTTCACGCTAAAGACTTATGGGATTATCGAGATGGGCAACTGTACAACATGAGGTCTGAAAAATGTTTAGCAGTGAAAACGGTGGATGGGAAGTCCCAAGCTGTGCTAGAGGCTTGTACCGGGGCAGCTAATCAACAATGGGAATTCGATGCCCACAAGGATGACACCGATAACGAAGTGTAGACATCTTTAACAAAGTAAACAAAGTGTAGCTGCACGCACCTCAAATTACATAAACGGTGAGCAGTTTATGTGCCCTTGATGTATACAAAATACACACAAGACAAAAAGAAGAAACTTAAAATATACACGACGTCTTCCGTTGTACTAGTTTGTTATAAACAGTATATCAATGATATGACAAAAGTAAAATAGTGTGCGTTTCATAAATACGTTTAGCCCTTTCTCAATCGGAGAAGCGAGGATAATAAATGACGTGCAAAGATTATAAAGAACGTGTTCGTGCCGTAGTACGTACGGTTAGGTTGTGACATTTTCCAAGGAGTTTAACAATGATTCAGTGCTAATGTCTTAGTCAGAAGATCTTCACTTCAGTGGTTCTAATGTTTGTGTGAAAAGTTTTAAGAAATTTAAGTGAAGTAGTAACTTATGAAATAGCTAGCCATATAGTTAGTGACTCGTGAATCTGTCGTGAAGTTGTGTTACAATTTAGGTACGCGATTCTATTAACAAAAAAGCTATAATAATGAGAATTTTGACTGCAAAATATTATGAAATTTTTTTGGTTATTGACTGACCCTTTATTAACGCTTCTTGCTCGTATCTTGCATTTGGTATGTAATAATTCGTTGAAGGTAACGGGCACCACGGAACACTGATTAGATGTTCTATGATTATATTATTATCTCTTTACAAAACAATCTTCTTGTTAGCTATGCAAAGTGCAATTTATTCAGCAGTACCTGTTGTAATGAATAATAATTGTTAACGTAATCCTACTATCCTACATTGTATCATCGTATCATCATCACAGAACCCAGTCATATCGTGTAGCTTTGCAGTGGGCATAGGTCTTTCAAATACTCTAGGAAGGTAGGGGACAAATATTTTTAAATTTTTAAAAAATGTAGAGATTATTGTATAATAACAAGCCGCGTAAAGTCTGAACCCTTTTAGTTGATTCAGTAATAATTCAGTACATCGATTATCGAATAGAAAATATTATGCAGCTGCAAGCAGTGCGCAGTGATACTATACTATAATATGGTATGTATGTGTGGTGGAAATTCTCCAATCCCAAATCATCATCAGCAATAATCACGAAACCAAACGCATTTTTTCGACAAAATATGACCATCACTGAATGTCTGCAGTGAGTGATACCAATATATCTAACTAAATAACAAATAATTATATATTCCATAAGTTTTTTTTTCTATTTTGCCGTTTGCAAAAAACGGCATTTTTTTGATGGTGAGTAATAACTGAATCTACTATCTAAAGTGTTTGTGTGTAATGCGAAACGCGAGAAGTTTCAGATCAGTTAACTAAAATCGTTTGCATTTATAGCTTCTCTAATTTATATCCAGCTTTTGTTTAACATTCCTCGCTCAGTTCAATTATTAATTGTTGCATCATACAGCCACAGTATTTTGTTTTGTTTTTGGTGGATGTGCATGATATGATATCCACCACCTTGTGTCTTGCTCCTCTCGGCGCTTCTTTATTAGACTTCTCTGGCTGGTAATACCAAAGCTACAGATAATGTTAAATGGTACATTTAATACGAATAGAAAACTAAAAATGTTTTAACGTGACTATACACATTAAGTAAATACTTAGTTAACATCTATAGATATTCAAAGTTAAGTAGATAAGCTTATTGGATAAGATGTAAAACAGAGCAGATGAAATACCTACGTGTGATAGTTAATATATGTAATTATAAGTTAAAAAGAAAAGAATAAAACGGAGAATATAAGTCTGTTGAGCAGTACAGAAACAGAAGAGGCATTTGATGCGACGGCTTATTTGGGATTCTGCAGATGATTTTCTCGCCACCAAAAAGGTAACGTCATGCTCGCATTGGCATTCTGGCTAATACTCGATATCGCTAAGGAAGCTTATAATATTATGCTGTGCTCACCTTCCTATGTATTATTCTTTACAGCAACTAGATTTAAAACAGAGCAGATGAAATACCTACGTGTGATAGTTAATATATGTAATTATAAGTTAAAAAGAAAAGAATAAAACGGAGAATATAAGTCTGTTGAGCAGTACAGAAACAGAAAAGGCATTTGATGCGACGGCTTATTTGGGATTCTGTAGATGATTTTCTCGCCACCAAAAAAGGTAACGTCATGCTCGCATTGGCATTCTGGCTAATACTCGATATCGCTAAGGAAGCTTATAATATTATGCTGTGCTCACCTTCCTATGTATTATTCTTTACAGCAACTAGATTTCGAACTAATTAGTCGAACACCCCGTGCCCCCTATCCTACCCCATGGATCTATTATTACTCTGTCCCAGGATAACATTCAATTGGTATCATTAGTATTGGTATTGATTAAAAAATGCACAATGGAAAAAAACCTCAGTCAGTAGTCAGTCATAGAGGCTTAAGATAATTGCTCCCTGTAGTCAGTAGACCTATGCACCATCCTCATTTTGAAATAACGTGTCTGAGCCGACTACATCGCAATCCCCGTAAAGATGAAATTTGCTCTTTGTCTTTGCGACAACGGGTTCTGGAATGATTTCTTCAGCCCTCGCTACCCCGGCGTGTTTGTAATACTCCTTCTCACCGTAAGCAGTAGGAATCCGCTGTACATATTTTCTAAAAAACAATGTGGCCGTAGTGAAAAACGTAGATAATTGTCTGAAACTCTGAAATTCTCTGAAGATTCTCAACATGATTTACACGTGTGCGGAAGTGTTAATGTCTACATACTATGATAATTTCTCGGATGTCCAACACGCGGGCTGTGTTATCCTGCTCTGCGCCAACATGCTGATAATGGTGTCCGGCTTTTTCTCCATCCACTTTCTTACGCTGAAACCGAAGCATATGAAATTAGGATACTGCCTTTTCGTAAGTTTCGCTTTTCACTCGTCAATCACTTTAAGTGAACCATTTAGGTAATTTCCATTTGATAATCGTCGATACTATTTCGTCAAGTTGCACGCTGCACAAATAACAGCTGCAGTCCTCGGCGTGCTCACCATTATCTTGATGCAGTTGAGGCCATCAAATGAGGAGATTCGGACTTATACAAAGAGATACACTAGACAATACTACCGGGCGAATTACATGATGAGAAATATTTTCAAGGAAAAGGTACCTTTTCGCAATCAGCATAAAATTTCAAGGTTTAGAAAAGATAGAGTGATGATAGAGGCTATACGTGTATACTCAACCTTGTCACAGCAATGCTGCGGGATAACGGAATTCGGAGACATATTTACAACCTCGAAAACTCTCATCAATGGCACTGACACCAGCTTTGTCCGCATTCCTCCGTCGTGTTGCAAAGCAGGCAATGCCTCGATTTTAGAGGAATGTCACAAATGGACGACTCTCATTGTGGAACAGTCTGACTTTAATGCCACCAAGTCCACGTACCTGAATCTAGCGCCGTGCTTGAGACCTGGAGAAGGATACTCCAAGCTAATGCAAACAAAGACTTTTGAAACGTATGAAAAAACGGTTTGGTCAGTCTTTGGCGTTTTCTTTTTCGTTGTTGGGATTCTCGCTGTTCTCAACTATTACGTGTGGTTTGTGTTCCCCAATGTGCCTCGCCACCAACGGCCTACCCATTTCAACCAAGACATCCGGGATTTCGTCTGCCTCAGGTGGTGCAGACTTTTCCAAAATAGGCAAGCTAGGGAGAGAAAAAGACGGGAGCAGGATGGCAAAGCCACGTCCGACTTTCTGCTGCGGCACGAGCAGATGAAAGACTCGTTGGCAAATCTTAGGACGTTACATCGAGCTGAAATCACTAAAGATCGGAATCGAAAGGAGAGACAATTACAAGCTGCCAAGTCAGCATCAGGCCAAATTTCCACTGCATTGTCGACCCACAGCGTGGGGAAAACTGCAAAAAATAATGCCAGTGAATTAATGTAAGAATAAAAACAAATTGTCCAGTGAGCTACCCTTCCAAGTTCCAAGCAACCCTGTCATGTCAATATACCTCATGCATTTTTTCACCCCATCTGTCCCAATTTTATTTCAACATGATTTCACACACATTATACCCACTTCATCTCGGAATCTGTGGGGACCTGCTTTGGGAGAAAGTGAACTTGAAGGCAAATTGAATATGATACATTATCCTTTAAAAAACTCTATATTTCTGTATGAAAGGGTTTGAGATGGGATGGGAGGGAAGAGCTGTAAGCGATTTTTATTTCAAGAAAAAAAAGTTTCTTTTTCCACTTTGCATTTTTCCAACATTATTCATAAGGAGTGTTGCTTGCGGGTAAGTGAATTTTAGGAAAAAGAAAGCTAAAGCCGACAGTGACTTTTTTGTGGTAAGTAAAAATGGTGGTTGTAGTGGAGGAGTAGATACTAAAAGTGATATTATGTGTCTTGAAAAGAGTGGATTTGAATGAATGGCTGAGAGTGAGGCAGCCAGCAAGCCAGTGAGTCAATAACAGATACATCGTTTACATCCTGATTTAACACTGCATAAAAAGGAGTGTGTAACATGCAGGCAGACTGCACTCCACCACTCCACATCCACGCTGGAAGAGAGCAACATGAAGCAAGCACCAGCACCCCATTATTTTGGCACTTTTTGGTGCACCACAGATAAAATACTTTTTTTGCGCTAGCATCTTTTTAAGCATCGAACATCCACTTGACTAAACCAAGCAGCATCTCAAAAGAGAACTTGTGTAGTAGTGTTGACTTGTAGACTGTGCGGAACTTTGTGGCAATTTCACGCATATTTGACATGTTTACTAACGGACAGGGAAGGAGGATAAAAAGGAGGAGATGTTGCTTTTTCGCAAGTGTGAGAATGAGAAGTGAGTGGAGGTGAAAGGCTAAACATTTTTTTCAATGTTGGGATCTAAAATTCCACTTGCTCTGCAAAGTACACAACACTTTGTCTACCATGCGATGTGTATTTATTACAATAACAGAGCAATATTTTGCTGCATTCCTTAATGAAATATTTACGAATGAAACGTCTTGCACGACGGGAAGAAAGTGGATAGATGTGTTTAAATTGCAATTTCAGACTGAAACTCGGGGGAATTTTATCGTGGATGAGGTACTAGAGAAAAAAACGGAAGGCGAATTTGAAACATTTGTTTCCACTTCAATTAAATTGCCGCATAAACTCATCAAAAGCTTTTAGACGGGAATTAGCAGAGACGATGCGCCATTTCCCCCATTGGATTGGATTACCCAGAATTTGAGGTGGAATCTTCGAATCACAATTCCAGTCCACTTCCTTCCTGCGTGACCAATGGCACGGAAAAGGGTCGAAATTGTAAGTAGGCCTGGAACGATGGGGAAAATGCTTCCCCTGAAGATGTACGCACGTCCGGGAAAAATCGTTTTTTAGACACAAAGGCACTCATGCAGAAAGAGGCAGTGTAAACCCGTACAGCCCGGTCGGACAGGGTTGTTCTTTCTAGTGCATAAAAATAGTAGCGGCCACCAATGCAATATGGGTTTGTTCATTTACCGAATCAAATCTCGGCCTTGGGATTCATGAATAATGGGAGAGGATGGAATAAAGTACTACGGCATTTGAAATCCATGAGGGAAGCATTACAAGGAGTAAAATGGTGCTCCATCCGTCCGTCCGATCTTCCATGCTCAATGATGCAATCCCGTTCTTCTTCTTTCCACTTCCTCCTCTCGGTGGCAGAGACAGAGAGAGAGAGACAGGTGCATTTCCATGAATATACGATTCGTTCAAGGCTTATTACATTTTGAACAATGGAAAATCATCCAGAAATAAAGAGCAGAACATAGAGACGCAATTCACGCTGTGAAATGACCACGTAAGTATTCGTTTAAAAATGCATAAAAAAGTGTTCCTCCGCTCCGTCGTGTGCAGCAGGAAATGAGGAGATGGGGTGTGTTGTGTCATGTCGTCCATGTGATCTTATTTCACTTTTGAGATTTGAATGGAAAAAACCTGGGCATTTAAAAAGGAAATTCCATTTGTTGAACAATGGAAACTTGGGGAATATATAATATATTGTTTTGCATCTGGTTCTATGATGGCCACTCGCACGTATGAAATGTGTATTTCACTTGTTAATGCAGAACAACGCAACAACGTGAGCCAAGAACACATGTAATCTCAGCAAGAGTTGGAGAGTGGAGGTATTTTTATGGATTATAACTCTCTTAAAAAGCCAGCTCAACCCTGTGCCTTGTGTCCCACATGAAAAGGTAAGAAGCGCCGCAGGACTGCTGAGAATAAGACATAAATGGTCGTCATCCGAGAGAGTCCACCTTGTTGTACAAGAATGGAGTTGACTTTGAGTTTCATAAATCTCTCTCGTGTCCAGTGTCCAGCAATAATTCGAGACCAGATGGAATTCTTATAGAAGAACCTTCTTCGCCTCCTAAACTTACTTACTTGTACGCAATGCATACAAAAAAAAGTCTTGACTATTGGGACACAAAATCAGGAAAAAGGATCTCCACACATATTTTTATCTTGTCTGTCGGACACCACTCGACTGATATTGAACTTGTTGTGGCATGGCAGTAGTAATCATCATGTCACTACTGGGGAAATACAAGACGCGATACCTCAAGAATAAGAATTTCGTTATGTGAGCGAACAATACACGAAAAAAATAAAAAATCTCGACAGTCGTTATATTCCTTCCTTCCTTCCACTCTGGATACTTTACTGACATATGCTACTACTTACTATTTTTACGGAGAGAACCATAATAGAGAAATATGCTGGCATTTGAAAAAATACACGAGGGCTGGAGCTATTATTACTACTACTAACACAGTGCTGTGCTGTGTGTGACCAGTGCTCTGGAGAAAATTGGGGATTGTTTAGTCTTGGAGAATTCCGCTATCTCATCCTGATGCTCCTGCTCTCCTCTCTATAATGCAGCAGAACACAAAACTTTTATAATATGGGGTAATAGAAAAAAAATAAGCTTTTCCATTTAGTTGCTTTGGATCGTAATAAGAACAGAGGATTCAAGGAGGAAGCAATGCAATATCAATATCACTTGGCTCAATGTGTTGTGTTGTATCGTCGTCGTCGTCGTGCCCGTGTCCCAGAGAGATCTTTTTCTCCTTTCTCATCCTACCTCATCTTTCTGATCGGGTCGTCGTGGTCGAAGGAGAAGCAGCAGCAACTCTGTAGCAGCTCCTCTCACTCACTAACTCACTATAGCGTTGAGCTTATTCCTTCCTTGTATTTATTTGCACCTTGCTGAAATTGTCGGTGCCATTGGCTCCACAACCAGCGGAGAGAAGAGACGTGTGTTCAAGAGGAAAATCCTCTCTCTCTCAAAAAGATCCACATGCGGATCCACACAGTATCTCACTTTACTCACTCACTTGCTCACGTTTGGTGTGGTTGTGTATCCTCAAAAGTATATACATCAGATTTTCGGAAGATTTAACAACTGTTTTCAGACACATCCAGTTTTGGCTCTGTGGTGGAGCGAGGTGGTGCTGTGGTGAGAGTGCACGAGAGATTAAGTGTGCTCCTTTGTAATTTCATTTTCGTTTAAGATAACCAGCCACAAAAAAACTGAAGGATGAGTGAGGAGAAGAGCTAATCATCTTCTCGAGATATAGCAAACTCTCAAACTCCCTACCTGGTTATAAAGACTGGTCGAGAGTGTAATTAAAGCAGGCAGGCAGGAGAGTGAAAACTGGATATCCCACTTGTTGTTACGTATAGTAAACTCGGTCAGAGTGGGAAACTAATTCTGAAATCTAATCCGGAAGACTTACACAAGTGGAGTTGGAGGTTGTTGGGCAAAAAAAAAGTTGCCCCGAGACAGTCGGACAGTCAGAAAGATTCATTTAATTTGATAATGACATTGGGAAAGTGAGTTAAGACGGGGTTGTCAAAAAATATATAGATATGATATACGTCTTTCCAATCAGATCTGCTGATTTTTTTTTGACAGTTTGTATTTCAATTTTTCAACCGAGTAATCAGGGAGCACAAGCTTGGCAAGATAATTACGGGGTTGGCAAAAGAATTAAACTGAGCGAATGTAATTTTCCGTTGGGATTATTTAATTAAAAGTAACTTTTGAAACTATCTGGGGCGGAGAAAATGTATTACGCTCCATGCGAAAGTTAAATGAGAGAGAAAAAGTTTTGAAGTGAATCGTGTTTGAGGAATGATTCTCAGGAATGCCAATACACTTTTAAAGAGGAAAACACAGCATTCCAATTCCAGATATGAAAATACTTTATGGATTAGAAAAATTATGTAAAATACTCATCATGATATGATAAAAACAATCTTTTGTGCAATAAACGTTGAAGCATGTAATATGATGATCCATCAAAGTCGTTGAAAATCAAACAAGACAAGGGGAAAGAGTGCCTCGGAACCAACCATCTCACCTGTCACTTCAACTTGAATCAAGATTTATTTTACGATTTCGAAACAAGGAAAACGAGCAGGTAACGAGAATGATTTGAAATTTTTCACGTGAAAAGCAATTCGATTTTTCATGTGTATTCCACAAAACATTGTCTTGCTATACCTACTTTCTTTAATTAACTTAGAAAACCTGAGTCCCCAAATGAAGACAATTTTATGACTACATGTATATGCACCGCTATATGTTTCCCCAAAGTAGTGTAGGTATATGCAACTGGAGAAAACATCTATTTTCTAAATCCTTCGCCACAAGGTATAGACAGAGGAGAAGCAGTTAATTACTGGAAGCCTCTCTCTCATTTTATTGTGCTTCATCATATACATTTTCCTTATGGCTTATTATATTTGGGGAGAGATTACTTGCGTCATCGTCATCATCATTCCACACTTCCATCATATAAACTTTTTGTATGCTTATTTTTTCGAGGGAAACGACGACAGTTTATATGGTTTTATTCCGCCTTGTTTACCTGTCCGGGCCAACTTGTGCATTATGTCAATTCCCTCTGTTTTACGCTCTTGTTCCATTAAATTGATCCGTTATCATGTACGCACCCCATGAAAAAAAACTTTTTTATGTTCCCGGAATGTGAAGGACACCCATTAATCATTTCAGTTTTGAATAGGGAAACGACGATATAACGACGACCGACTGTTAGACAGAATATAAAATTTTATCCACAATTTTAAGGATATATATCGTATCATAAAGAGGAAGCTCGTAAAGTAAAATACGAATAATGAAAAATGGGATACCTAAATATAGTGATTGTGTGATCATCATCCCATTGAAAGCGGGAGGAACATGGCTAGAAATACAAACAACATCTCCTATATTTTCTCTCACATCAAGAATTGGACCGTCAGGGTAAACTTGTGGAAACATGTATATTTTTCTAACGCACTGAGCTAAATTATATTCGGAACATGTTTCTTGAACATTTTCCATGTAACAAAACTAAAACTGAAATGCAAGCTTGATTACCTTTTGCTCTGCTGCTCTGGCATAGCGCTCAACATGCAAAACGGTTTGCCAAAGTTCTGGAGTTTTTTTGTGAGCTCATCTAGCGCGGCGCTCATCTAGTATAGATCAGCAGCGTGGAAATATGTGCGTGATGTGGTGC
>JAANSN010004232.1:0-15702 GCA_036850665.1 Dicranocentrus wangi | reverse complement strand
AACATGGAATATGTTAATGTAATATGATAGAACTAGATAAGTCTCATTAAATAGTAACTACCTATACAAATTAGAATAATTAAATTGGAGCTTGTGCTAATCTTCCAAAATTCTATAATCGTTGTCCCTGAATTCTCGAAAAAAGCGCATCAGCCCTGTGAATGTAGGACGGATATTAGGATCAATATTATTATTTTCCAGCAGTCAACCATCCTTCTGCATCTCATTCGTAGGTAAGCCCCTTTCTAATTCCTCTACAAAACCTATGTTCCAAGTTCCATTGCAATCCTGTGGGTATGGAATGTCACCTACAACCTACGTACGGGATAATAAGCATAAGTATGTAGTTCGATTGGAATAATATAAGTAGGTACTAAAATTTTAAATGCGAAGAATAATAATATTAAAAACCAAGAAAGAACTCCATGCCTAATGTAATGTACAAATATGTAATGTTTTCTCCATCTCCTCATGCCATTATTAAAGCAGTACGTCATACTCATACGTACGTTTTCCCATTCCCATTCCAATTACATAATTATAGCAAGAAAAACACTGGCTTTATTTCAACATGTTTGAATAATATATTACATAATTAATTAAGTAATTTAATCCTAAGGGTGGGTAAGCATCCGAGGCAAAATTATTGCTATTCGCGTACCATGCATTTATTTAAAAGCATGCTTCCCTGCACTATGCCCTTGCACGTGTACGCATTGATAACCACAGACAGACAGGTAGATAAGGTAGATACATTTGAAGCGGAGTGCGGAACGGAACACATCAAGTCATCATTATCCTAATTCCTAATCCTATATCATGCCACTCATGTGATGTGTGTGTAGTGTGTGATGCTTCCATGCAACTCTGAAGTAAACTGAACTGAAGGAAAGATCATGGACGGAGACGACAATTAATTACGAAATGAAATCATAATCAATCATGGTCTTCTTGGAGTCTACGTTTTGGAGGGGTTATGATGTATTGTTGGTGGTCAATAAATATTCAAATCATGCTCATTGAAATTTATGGTAGTAAGTACCTATTTAGTATTTAGCTTGGTTGGGGTTTTGGGGCGGTGCGTCAGGTGCGTGAGGGGAGGGTGAGACTGCATAGTATACTATAGGCTCTCGACGTCAACTCAACGTCACAAGTCACAATCCACAAAATCCGCTCTAGTTCTTCATAATAAATACACACGCATATTTATGTATGTCATGTACTTTTAAGAAGTGCAAGTGTTCGTTTGGATTTCGGGAGGTTTTTGGAACCATTGGAACACTACTAGGCTAACTAAGCAATTATTTCCGAGTCTTGTCGTTGTTAACACGGGAGGTTGACGGCTTGGTGTATTTTGCATAAAGAAGTGCAAGTTTCCAATTCCACTTGCTTTCTTGCAGTTTCAATCATTTAAATAAATTGGGATATAAATTGGGGGGAGTGATAAATTTGGTAGTATTTTTGGTATAAATTTGGTGTGTTTTTTTTAATACAAGCTTCATTCGACTCCTACTTCTCCATGTGTTCTTGATAATTGACAAATATGTTGCATGTTACATTTGTAAATATGAAATATGAAATACAACTAGCTAATGACTAACGTTGGATTTTCATATCCCAAGTTGAATTATACAGTTGTTTCCATTGTTCATGAGTGTTCCATTTATTACATTTGTATTTGATTTGATTTTTAGTTGAAAGAGCCAAAAGATGAGCGTGAAAATAGTCAAGGTTTCCAGGTCTGGCCTACTTGCAGAAGTCAGGGAAATTTCCGGCGATGTGATTGTATCGCTTTTGGAATCGACAGAGGCGGTGGAACCACCTGAACCTCGTGTAGAAAAAGAAGCAATGGAGAAACCAGAATCGGAGTCATTACAGTTGAAGGAAGGTGCCTCACACACGGAGCTAATAAGTGATAGGGTTACCCATGGAATGAAAGTGGTAGGAGACAAAAACGAGAGGAAGACTTTGACGGAGGAAGGGCTTCCGGTGAGATTCACTGTGGGTAGCGAAGAAGCGTTGGAGAAAAATGGTGCCAGCAAGGACGAATGGTTAGGAGGGCAGTTGGTGGACACCTGTACTGAGAGTAGTAACAGTAACAGTCAGCAGGAAAAGTCGATGGACACTGACACTGGGGAAAACCAGCAACAAGAGCTGGGGGACGTTGGATCCGACGGGAGTCACCGAAATTGCCGGATCGAACCACTCAAGTTTTTTACAGTCCTGGAGGATAACGAAATTTCGGAGCATACGGATCAGAAGTCTGCTAAGTTATTTAAGACTCTTATCAAATCGACTGGTGTTCAGAAGAAGGCTGTTGAAGCCGCGATGAAGCGGAAGAAGGGAGTCATCAAGATTTGCCATAATCCTAAAGCGTACTTGTATCATCTTAAATATGCAGAGACTAAGGTACACGAAAACCGGAGCGTGCACCAAGAAAATACTGCTCATGGAGATCCCAAATCAAAGAAATTGCGCCGGAACTCTCTGAAAGACAATGCGAGAAAACAAGAAGAGAAAGAGAAGAAACACAGATCAAATACAGAGAAAGATTTAAATGGAAAGTTTCAACCAGGCAATAAATCCGGGGGGAAGACAGCTGTTCCAAGTTCTTATTACTCTTCTGCTGATTACGTTTATTACTCTGATCGCTCATCAGATTGGCTAAAAGACAGCACTTACAAGTATGTACCAAATATTTTTTACAAATTGCTATCTTAATACTTCAGAAATGTAAAAAGATTGCTTCATCATTTATTTTCTGCTAGACGAAAATCATACGCCAGCTCCACAGTCAAGAACGGATTAGAAATCGGCATGCTCCCACCTAAGTTTCCAAAACTCATGGAAACTTCTCTTTCATGCTACAGCGAATCGTATGAATCTGGTGACCATAAACAACCCAGTGTCTCCACATCCACATCTTTCACAACAATCGAAGATCCGTTGTTCCAAATATCAGCCTTGCATCAGTCTGGAGGGTATGTGTGTAATAAAGATTTAACTGTGGTTTGTATTTCATATAATGGAATCCCTGAATCGTGAATGTGAACTATTAATTACGACGGAAGCAACAATGAATGGCATATCTGCCTGGATTTGGATTTAAAAACTACGATTGTCTACTCGTTATCGAAAAACAACGATCTCAACATAATGTCATACCAATCATACCATTCTAATTGTCACATTGTTAGGTAGTAACTAGTAGGTAGGTTTATATCGTTCACGTTGAAGGGGGTCAATCCGAAATGAAAATCCTAAATTTCATTTCATCCGAGACTCAAGAACTTATGTGGAAAATTGTTTCCGCATGCAGCATTCCCATGCACATGCAATAATTATACGTACATTGACAGTATGGCATATAGGAATAGTGCTTACACATAATTGATATTGATGATCGTATGCATTTATAAAATTAAAACTCGGTTTACAGAATTGATTTGGAAAAAATACAAGAATATATTCATCTGGAGAATCAGAATCGCCAAACTAATTGTGAACAAACTGAAGTTCCGACTCCAGTGCACTCCAATATACCCGTGCCCGTGACCAACAGTTCAACTCCCAAGGACATTGACAATTCGATGTGCTCAGTTAGTTGCCCGGGACTGATTGGAGTACCTCCGCCTCTTCAATGTTCGCAGTGTCTCTGCTGTTATCATGCGGAGTGCTTGGGGTCGCACCTAAAAGATTGTAATTTTTTGTGTGCGGTAAGTAAACTAAACTATCTCAAACGTACAAGGGAGGACATGCCATTTGGGAATACCTTATGTGAAAATGTATTTAAAAATTGCATTGCATTGCTTATTGCTTTACAGAGTTGTAAGGGTACGCAATCAGCTTGGAGCTTCCTTGCGGAAAAGAGTAGCTCGGTGCTGGTGAAACCTCTCACTACCAAAAAGATAAGAGCATCACCTCCAATTAAACTTTTGACTTCACCTGTTTCCTGCATCAATCCTGACACTGAAGAGTGTACTTTCACGTCAAATTCTACTTCCGTTTTGGTCGATA
This sequence comes from Dicranocentrus wangi, assembly GCA_036850665.1. Classification (NCBI taxonomy): domain Eukaryota; kingdom Metazoa; phylum Arthropoda; class Collembola; order Entomobryomorpha; family Entomobryidae; genus Dicranocentrus; species Dicranocentrus wangi. The sequence continues at coordinate 11,685 of JAANSN010004232.1, read as the reverse complement.
AAGTTAGAACTCGGGATACGGTTCAGATGGGAAGCGAACACAGAGGAACTGGCCTTCCACTCGAAGTCATTAAGAATCAAATCCGAAAGATGCAACATGTTACAAAACAAATCGCATCTCACTCGCAGATTCATCATCCTCCTTCTACAAATAACAATTTTGCCGTTGAAAACTCTTTCTCGATTGAGTTATTGCCCAACGAACTCACGATCACACCTATACCAAGCAAACCGGAACCAGGACGTACTACTGGCTCACAGGATACTCCCGTTGTTGTAGAGGATATTGGAACTCATGTAGGAGCACAGGCGATAGTTCCAACTGGTGAATTCAAAATACCTGCTTTACCACCATCCCAACCTCAACGTCGTGATCAACTCAAATCGTTGTCATCCATACGTCGTGATCTGTTCAAACCAGTGCCAGCCATACGCCATGAGCAGTTCAAACCATTGTATCTCTTTCGTCGTGATCAGATCCACTTGTTACCACCACCACCTCAATACAGTGTCCCTTCTAATTTGCAACTTCGTAGTAAATCTCCTTTTGTATCTCCTCATTGTAACGTCACGATTATTGGAGTGAACAAATTTAAGGATATGCAAAGATCTTCTTCGACTGTTTCGAATTCTAACTCAGCTAATAATAAGGCTCCCATTACTAAGACTGCAAAGGTGGAACTCCCTAAGGAAAAGTCGGGGACAATTAAAATTCCAATTATGAAGAATCCAAACAGTCAATTGGATATGAAGAAACTTTACGGAAACCAACAGCCGAAGAGAGAAATTCCAGCCCTGATAAGTGGCACGAAGACGTCGCAACTATATTTCAATGTAGATGTGCAAAGTAAAAGTTAAACAAAAATGATCAAATTGATGCAAACTAGAGTTTAGTTTAGTTAGGAAATATTGTGATCTAACACGTCATATAGGCCATCATTATTTCTGTATCGGTATTCTGCATAAACGATATTTTAAATTAAATGTACAATTGTAATTAAAGTGTAATACGTAATGACTAATGACAAAATGTCGTTTAATTTGGCTTGCCGTATAATATGTTATAAACGTCATGTGTGTATGTGTCCTCTTCCTCTTGCTATCGATAGTCGCGCCGTACCATCACATTTTAGTAACTTTTCACCAAAATTATGCACATCATGGGATTTTGCTAATGCCTTACTAATGTTTAAAACCAATAAATATCTATTAATATGAAATAGTCTAATAGTATAAAATCATAATTTCAAGTTTTAGCTTTACTCTGCAATCTTACATCTGAAACAATTTTATAGTTTAAAATCTAAGACCGACAATATGTCTGATTAAAAATGTAGCATTCGTTAAAACTTTTGAGATTACAATACTTTCCTCACATGCATGCAGAAGCAACGTAAATAGCCATGTCATGATTACTATGATTAGCAATAAAAAAACGAATTTTGGAAGGATTCATTTGAGCATCTCTCTTGTCCATAAACGCGTCTGAATCACATTTCCTTAAAACACCTTAAAACGTGTCTGTCTGTGTGTAAGAGAAACGACTCAAACCCCAGCCCATCCAAGTCATGCATCCGTCATTCTAAAAACATCTTGCATTATAGCACAAAGGAGTTTTTCAAGAAAAAATAAAAGTTTCACGTTTTACTTTAGCCGGGAGCATGAATTGGTGTGATATTGTCACCTTGTCACTTGTCCCTAAATAACCATCGCTATTTTATACAACAGTATCTGCGTGCCCCACAAACTTTCACCACTGCTGCACTGCACTGTTCCCTTTTCCATCGGACATCCGACCTTGGATTACGGTACTTATGATTATATTGATTATGATTAATTGTATGCTACTACTGCTACCACGGTGTTTCTGGAAGTTTTTAGATTACATCAAATAAATCGACTGCAAATGAAGGTCACCAAGAAAGCTTGGGAATATATCCGTAATCCGCATGCATGTACTGTACTATAATTATTGTGTGCATAAGTGAATTGATTTATGATTTCAGACTTGCGGTTTGCATCTTTCCTATTCTTTTATTATTGTGAAGTGAATTATTGAGCGAGTTGGAACTTTGGAACTTCATTTTCAAATTACCTACTTATTTATTGCACAAAAACCGCTGCGCAATCCTATCCTAAGTAATGTCTCTAAATACAAAAAATGACATCCAAAATAATCTCCCAAACTAATGCACATTCACAAGTTTAGTCTAAAACGTTATAGGTATTCTAAAAAAAGGCAGATCCTTTCTTAAAGAAATCTTATCATTGCAGGTATGCTTTGCATTTGCATTTTATCATTAAGTTATCATATCGTTACATCACATCTACATAAGAATCATATGAAGCACAAAGCATTCGCATCGCACATTTATGTCATGCATGTCTTTGTTACATTGCCCATTATCATTGTAGTGGATTCATTGGAAAAGGAATTGCCATCGACTTTCAGCATTGGCGGTCTGATGTCTGAGGCTCCAGAAGAACGTCTCAAGAAGATTGCATTGTGTTCAGAGTCGATCGCTCGGTGTTCGGTCGGGTGCTTTTGCCTGAAGTAATATGTTGATGTGTTGATGATGATATGATAAGATAAGAAAAATGCTTTTTCATGTTGGAATGGAAGTTGGAATTGGAATATTGGCATTTCACATTTGTCTCATGAATCATGAACAACCAAAAATCTCAATAGAATCAGTATATTTCGTAAAAGTAGTTGTGTTTTCCAAGTTCCCAGCAAATTGCGAATAAATTTCTCAATCCTTTTGCAGTTTTGGAATTGGAGTTATTATAATAATTAGCCACTTTTAATTAATCAATTTTTGTCTCGTCACTTGTAGGAACAACAGGAAGAAAAAAAATGAGCGACTCGCTGTACCGGCTTCGGTGGAACAACCACCATGCAAGTTGCACGTTTGTGTTTTATCACCTGTTCAAAACGGGCACCTTCACAGATGTCACCCTCGCCTGTGAAGATGCATCAATACAGTGTCACAAAATAGTACTTGCTGCAAGCTCGCTGCACTTTCGGGATATGTTAATGGGAGTCGAGGAGTGTCCTCATCCGATTGTTGTTCTGAAGGATTTAAAGCTTTCCGAAGTCGAGACTCTTCTGGAGTACATGTACAATGGGGAGGTGAAGGTAGAACAACATCAGATCCCAGGTCTGCTCAAAGCTGCGCAGATGTTGAAAGTCAAGGGTTTATGGGTTGACGATGAGGATGGTTGCTCGGATTGGAGGATATCATATCCTGAGTCGCTTTGTCAAACCCCGTGCAGCTCAATCTCAACCCCATCCCCACCTGGAACAACGCCCCGGTTATTCTCAACCCCATCACCGCCTGGAGCAACGCCCAGTTCATTCTCAACCCCATCCCCACCTGGAACAACGCCCAGTTCATTCTCAACCCCATCCCCACCTGGAACAACGCCCAGTCCATACTCAACCCCATCCCCTCCTGGAACAGCGTCCAATAGTGAATGTGGGCAATCGAGTTCGACCGACTATGACAGTGAAAGCCAAGTCTTGCTCCAGTTGTCCAATGGCACTGTTGGATTGGAGGGCAATGCTCGGAAAGATCATCCGAAATTGAAAAAGAGAAAGCAGCGTTTGGGGTCCACTAGCGGTATGTACTCTACGCCCACGTCCAGAACAAGATGTAGTAACACTTTATCTCCGCAGTACGCAAATGGCAGTACCAGTTGCAGGACAATGTGGCCTGAAGCTTCATCCTATTCTCAGAAAAACTATATTGAATCCAGCGACTGGGTATGTTGCATTTGCATGTAAATTAAAAAGTTATACATATATTAGTATGTATGTTTATCACATAATCGATTCAATTCAACTTGTCATTATTACAGCTTTCTTCACATCGGCTGCCTGACGACTTTTTAGGGAAACAAATTAATAATTCAAGCTTAAGTCGGGATGCTGAAAGTTTTACTGTAAGCAAGGATATGACAAGTTATGCGTACATTTCTCGTCGCTTCACTTCTCAATACAATCGAATCTATCAATCTGGCTGTTGAATTGGGAGATAATTTATTGAATGTTTATTGGCATTGGCTTAGAAATTAATTGTTAATATTGTTGTCTGCAGGTTAATGAAAGTAACACTCTCGCGAACATAAAAAACGATTTATTTTGGACCCCACGACGCAAGAAACACAGCACAGCGACAAAATTTTATAAGCGATACCCTGAAAAGGACATGATATCTGCAGTTGAAGCAGTTCGCTCGGGCATGAGTGCCATCAGAGCTGCACGTACGTTTAATATTCCATCCCGAACTTTGTACGATCAAAGTGAAGAAAATGGGCGTCAAAACTAAGCTTCCACCTTGCTCATTGAAATTCTCTAAGTGTCCTGTTGACTTGACGTTGACGATCTCTCCTTACGAACAACAATGCAAGACTGACAGTAATAAGCTGAGTAGCTGAGGTGAGGTACACTTATAGGAGGTACCTCGCGGGGTACAAAATCTAGATACATTGTTCAAGTTTGTATAAGTCTTGAATTACACGGAAACTAGAAACTATCATGAAATCATGATACTGTTTAATGTACTTAACCCTATTATTTCAACTTCAAGTAATAATTAATTACTGTAACTACGATTAATGTATTTTCAGATATCAAAGCAATATAATGTAGTTACTTGTGTTTATTCACAACTTATGTGACAAAACTTATTGGTTTACAATTAGTTGCTCAAAGTTCAATTAATCAATACTCAACACTACATCACATTTATAAACAATAGCACAATCCATGGGATTGTGCAGCAGACCAGCTTAACCGATTCAAATGAATTAAATAAAATAAAACTAACCTATTTATCACAAGAATTAAGATGTTATATTTTTTTAAATCTCCAAGTAACACTTTCATTAGCGGTCAATTCACTAATTTTATTTTTAAGCCAGTTTCTTTTCTAGTTTTGTAAAAATTACAATAATAAAGGTCAAAATGATTCTCCTACTTCAAATTTCTTAAGCTTCTGATCAGTTCCGGAGTAGAATATGCACCCGGGTTGCCGCTTGCTCTAGCCTGAGATGAGTGAGATGCTTGAGTGCGTTGGATTTGTCCAAAATATCCGAACCCGGGAGACCGTGTAGATCCAATATGGAAACCCCTTCCAATCTCCGTTGGTCTATAACTCCTACTTGAAAATGATGATGATGAGGCACGACTGAAACCAGGGACAACTGAGTTGTTACCCACACTACTCAGACTGCAAACAGATTGGTTCAACGGACTGGATTGGCGGTTCTCCAACGGTGGTGTAATCATTGTGCGGCTTGGAGAGGGTTGACGTTGACTAAATGCCGAAGTAGTTGGTGTCATTGGTGCAGCGAGAGGAACGGAATCATTCGTTTCTAAGAAATTGCTTAATCCCCCGAAAAGACTTGGAAGATCAGGAGTTCCTACGGAATTAGGTGAAAGCTCAGGAAACCCGTTAGAAACTTGGTCTTGTTGGACTTGCATACTTTCATATTGCCTGAAGTTTTTGAAAGTGTACGAAAATATTAAAATATCATATCATTAGCTGTAATCAAAACACAGGCTTTTATTGCTTATTATAATATACCGCTGCAGCTCATCCAGTTCCTGCTTCAACGATTCCTGCTCCTGCAACAAATTTCGTTGCTCGTTCTTCAGTTTCGACGTGTGAGACTTCAGCTCATCATTCTCAAGCTTGATTTTCGTGGTGGCATCAACCTGCAATTTATTTAGAATTATGAAGGTTCGATTTCAAATTACTCATTACTCGACTTTAATCAAATTATTCCCTATATATATTCATTATCATGACAAAATTATGAACAAATCTCACCACTTTCGTTCCAAACTGGTACAAACTCATCTGTAGCTTTCGCTGAAACTGAGCCACTTGACATGCCTTCTTCAGTGCATCAAGAAACACGGTAGCTGGATCACTGAACAGCAGCTTCATCTCAGCACCCATGTCAGCCTTTACTTCTTTTATGTTGCAATTCCCCGTACAACGGGGGCATTTGGAATCCAATGCTAAAAGCCACAAAAAAGAAAATTCTTCTTAAACGGAAAAATAAAACTGGTTTAATACCCCCCTCCCCCCCATTAAATTATGAATGATTCAAACATTTTCAAATCTTTTGTTGCACACTCACCTTGGATGCATACCTGACAGAATAACCGTCCACATCCGGTCATAACATACCGACGAGATCCATCCGACAGGCCGTATGGCCAGTGGTTGCACCGTTGACAATGAATCAACTCCATTGTTTGGTAATTCTCCTCCAACACCTAGCACACCTACTTCTAAAATCTTGGGGTTCCTCCCTCCAAAAAACTTGGCGTCTGAGCACTGAACACTGAGCGTGGAACGGAGGGGAAGACTATGGAAATAGAAAAATGGAGTCGTGTGGAGTGGAAAGACTAAAAACCTGTCCTCAAAAACTCTCGACTCTCTCGCTCTCCTCGACTCAACTGACACTGCTGAAGAGCCACTAAACTGCAACTGAAAACTGACGAACGGACGACCAGCAGCGACAAGCCAACAAACAGCCAACAAACATGCCTTCACTCACTCACACAACGTTTTCCAGTTTTCCTTCCGCTCTTTTCTCCGCCCGACTTTCGCCACTACTCATCATCATGCTTTTCCCCATGGCGTGTGTGTGCTGTGCGTGCTTGTTCGCCGTGCGTCCAGCGCGCGTGCCATTTTCTCCGCTCAAACGTCAATTTTCCGGTTTCAAGTCGTTTTTTGGCGATGAGCTGATTGATTGGCTGAAACCTTCCAGCAGTGCTCTTGTCTTACCTTGCCTCACATCAGTCCAAGTCCAGAGTCAGCTCAATTAGAAGAAAAATTAATTACAGCTTGGGTGCACGACGCACGCGCGTGTGTGTGTGTGTGTGCGTTTTAATGAATACTATCCGAACCGGACAATATGATATGATGTGATAGGTAATGCATCTGCTGGACGCTGGACAATAGACAAAAAGGCTATATGTAGAGTAGTGTGTGCTGTTTGTGGACTGGAGATTGTTTTTCGGAGGAAATCTCTTGGAGGGTGTTCAGGAGTGATGATGATGAAATTACAGAGTTCGAGTTCGGCTAAAGGTTATATAATATATAGCTCTTCTGACATTTATGCCTGTCCAGTTTGCAAATCAGTATGACGACACACGATACGATTGTGGCGTATGGTGTTAGATTTGGTTTTATACGATACTTACTTGAATCATATTCATTACGCAATGTTGTAAGTAAAAACTGTTTATATGTAATATGCTTATGCTTCGTGATCGTAAGCATGATTTTGGAATTTAATATTAGGATTTTTGTACCACCTGCATTACGCAAAGAGATGAGCTAATTATTATAAAATACTCGAAAAGTCTTTACCTAGCCTAATTTTGTTAAGTTTTCCATATATTAATATATGCATAATAAGAGTTGCAATTACTTGTAATAGGTACTATTTATTCTAATCGGAACTACCGGAAGTCCGTGGAAGTACGTTAGCAAGATACGTCCCTTCAACGTTACCTCCAGGCCAATACCTTGCCACGACATAAAAATTTTTACACCCATCTCGACTTCCCAATCCATATCCAACCAATTTAGACCCCTTCCACACTTGCTGGGTAAAATGTCCGATTTTTCCAGGGTGATCTTGTCCGGTGTATGCGGGCCATGGGTAATTATCTACTTCAGCATACCACTTTTCAGCAGCCTTGGGAGCTCCTTTATTTGCCAACTCATGAATGCTTCCGATATTTCCGTGGTATTTCTTGTAGTACAAATTCTCTCCAGCGGTGGAACCCTGAAATTGGCGTTCGCTCTTGGGGGAGTGGTGCTGCTTGGTGCATTCCTCGGCTAGCTTGTCGGCATACGCCTGGGAGGCTTTCGATAACTATGCGACAGCCAATTTTGTAGTTAATCAAATACGCGAATCTAATAAACTACTCAAACTCTGTTACAAATTATTAGTATTAGTAAATATTATATATAGTACCTCTCCGTCCAACTCAAGTGCGTCAACTCCATGCAGTGCCCTGTTTTCATTTTCCTTCTTGAATATCTCGCTTATCCATTTGTCCTCTTTGGCTTTGGCAGACGCACTTCCAAGACAGAGTGCAGAGACTAGCAAAACAGTGACAGGTATCCACGAAGACATTTTAGATGCTTCCAGGTTTCACGAATCTAAACAGATATTATGACGGAAAGGAACAATTTTTATAGTGGTCTGGTCGAGAACTCCAAAGTTACTGCTTGTCTGCTTATATACCACCATTCATTACCACCCAAACCCTAAGGTAACTTCAGGAAATGCTGCTGAAACTTAAAACCAATTTTTTCACATATCTCATTCTAAATAATCTAAGTCCTGATCGGGCTGCAGCAACATTAGCAGTACACATTTGAGTTTGCTTATTTAAGCATTTCCTAGAGAGAGAGAGAGCATTCATGATTGCACTTGCAGGTTTCTGGAATTTAATAGTCTGGCTGGAGTGGTTAGTAAAGTTGGTTGGTACCAAACTCCAGGGAGTCTCTTGCTAGAAAAATAGTTCCTCCCACCCACTTGAAGTTCCACGTGGCTTGGCAGGCGTTGTGTTATATGGCAAAACATCCTGTTATTTCTTACAATTAGTACTCGTATGCTCTCGTTCGGATATCTGTATTATTTTGTATAGTTTGTTGTATTGTATGCGCTATATTTATGGATAAAAAATTGTTGCATAATCTCAACTAAACCGTCGTACCGTACAAGTCTTTTTTACAAAAACAAAAGTCGATTTTTCTCCTGGAGGAGTTGATTTTCCTTCTATAGTACCTCGTACTCATATTTGTTTGTATTCCCTTGTACCTCACACAGGATTACACTGTTATGTAAAATGTAACAATTGCAGAGTGTTGCTCGAAGAATGAAAATTCACGTGGTCATATACCTAGTAATTATAATTACGTATAAGTTGACTGAAGCAACGGAGCTTGGCGAATAAGAACAAGGTACTACATTACATACCTATGTATTATATATGTAAAATGTAACAATTGCAGTGTTGCTCGAAGAATGAAAATTCACGTGGTCATATACCTAGTAATTATAATTACGTATAAGTTGACTGAAGCAACGGAGCTTGGCGAATAAGAACAAGGTACTACATTACATTATAATATGTATTATATCCATCCGACCGTGCGTAGAAGCTCTATATCTGTGGTCTGTGGTATCGTATGATATGACATGAAGTTTTGTGGCTGTGGCTGTACAAACAGGCAATGCAATGTGCTAGTTCATGAATCGGAAAATCAAAAACGAGTATCTTACATTACGGTATATTTAGCTACAGTTATGGATTTAATTTAATTTAAATGAAGGATGAAGACTAAATGGTACACTGATTTCTCATGCCACATGCATACTCATTCATGATGAGGTTATTATATCCATCCGACCGTGCGTAGAAGCTGTATATATCTGTGGTCTGTGGTATCGTATGATATGACATGAAGTTTTGTGGCTGTGGCTGTACAAACAGTGCAATGCAATGTGCTAGTTCATGAATCGGAAACTCAAAAACGAGTATCTTACATTACAGTATATTTAGCTACAGTTATGGATTTAATTTAATTTAAATGAAGGATGAAGACTAAATGGTACACTGATTTCTCATGCCACATGCATACTCATTCATGATGAGGACGAGGTTTTGGTTGGAAAATTATTATCGTACCAAACTACCAATACGATTTCAGATTTTTACATTTGACTAGTCCCAAAATAATGATGAGACTAAACGGTCTCTCAACTTCTTTTGTAGTTAATTTGGTTGGAAGGATTTATTTATTGTCAGTATGTGTATGTGTGTTTTCAATGTATCCGCTTTTGTTGTTATAATACGACATCGCAAGTCCTTCCCGTCCCACACCATGTACATTTTATTCCGGATCTGTTCAAATAATTTCCAAAATTATAAAATGAGACTGATCAAACCTTGCAGTTTGCACACTCAGTCTTACACAGTAGTGCACACACGCAATCACATAAAAAACCAACACTTTCTTCAACTTTCCAACTGTAGTTCACCGAGTGAATAACTTTAATTTTATAGATTTCTAATCTAATGAGGAATCCAAGCCATTCCATATTCCATCATTCATGAAAACCTGAAACAATGGGTATCGCATATTATCGTTTTTTTTGTCACTCGCTCACTGCACACTGACTAAATGATGAAATGACGACGGCATCCCTTATGGCTTAGGTTGCTTTAAACTTGAAATCTATAAGACATATGTAGGTACAAAGAAAAGATCCTTAATATTATGGTTCCGCCCGAATAGCCACATAATGAGAATCGGCCGATACCCATGCACCTTTCTCCAAAATGACTAAAAATGTCCAGGCAGAACTAATTGTAAGAACTACCTACCTATATGCCTTCCTTCCAAATAGAATACCATAGAAGAAGGTACTAGATGCAGTGCGTGCAGGATATATAATTTAATTCATTACTTAAGAAAACAAAAATGTGTCAAAGTCAACGAGTATGGGTCAATCCGCTATCGTAAAAAGGTCGAATAATTGCTCGAAAATGTTCTCGAAGGGAAAGACTCCTTCGGGGCCAATAAAAATAGCATATGAGCAGCATTTCGGGGTGAGATTCAAGGGGATTGAAAGACGAATGTAATCTTTTCGCTGCGCTGTGTTCTATGTCTATATCGGTTTGCTAACTAAAACGCAATAGTGGAAATTGGAAATCCCTACGGTACCTACACGTTCTCGCCTTCCATCTCCATTTTGGGTCTCCAGAAAACGTCCTTAGTTTACCTCGTATCTGTTGAAATCATAAGTTGGAAGAATTCGACAGACGAGAGTTGGGCACACTTTGAAAGTATATGATATATGAATGATGCAATTATTCCAGCAACGCCGATATGAATGAGTTTCCTGACAAATGGATTGTTCAGCCCTCAAACTTATCCAGGAATGTACAATACTATGTAACTAGAGTGATTGATAGAGAGTCAGCGTTGTTGTTCAAGTTCTACAGAATTCTGAGACAAGTGAAAATGGACTTGGCTGGACCCTTTTGTCGTAGCTAACGAACGACGAAGAAAGATTACACGAGCGAAACTTTTACGACAACGACAGAACGTCTCTTGTTGCCCATTGGTGTGCAGAGCAGAGTGCATGCATATGCATAGTAATATGCACGTGGCCTTCTTGATGAATGAAGGAGAAGGAGAGGAGTATATATATAGGAGGATGATAATATGAATGATGAATGATGAACCATTTATAATGTGCATTGCAATTGCATAATAAAGTACGTTGCGTTAGTACGTAATACCTATTATTATATAATTTGCATTGTGCATGGTGCATAATAAGTGAAATACAAAAATACATAATGAGGGCATAAGTACTTTTGCGCTAACGGACTAACGGACGGACACATGGAATCGGGCGGACACGGCATATTTTAAACTGTGTGCATATCATGATTCATCATATCATCATCATCCGTCACCTTTCTTTCACTATTTTCGTCTCTGTACTCTGTAGTTCGTGTCGTGTCAGTCGTGTGTGTGTATAGTATGTAGTTGGCGTTGGTAGGGAAAAACGAGTGCAGGCGACGCGACAGGCAAAGGGCAGAATTAAGAAGAGTAAAATAGGTGTTTTGAAT
>JAANSN010004231.1:0-15704 GCA_036850665.1 Dicranocentrus wangi | reverse complement strand
GTGTTGTGATGGATGGCCCATTCAAACCTCAACTTCGTTGAGCTTTGAATGGTCCATCCAGATATATTTTTAAAACAACTGCGTTGAGAGTCTCCAATCCATATCTTATATTTTATTAATCTCTGTTCAATAATTTCACACCCAAGCATACATTCTTCCAACCTATGTAGCGAGGTATATAGTAAACAACTTCAGCATGATTAGTTATCATGTACATATGCTATGCCTGGTGTTGATCCGTTCGCGACAATAATCAAATCAAATAAATCGTTAAATTCAAATCAAATGAGTAATCGAAACCATGAAAATTTCCAAGTGTTAAAAATGATATATAAAATGAAACTAAATAACCTAAGATTTAGTATTATGAGAAAAAATCATTTATTAAATTCACAAATTTCATCAAGACGTTGTAAATATGCTACAGGGCCATTCAACGCAAACTTCCAATTTTGTTCAATAAAATCAGTTATACATTCATCATCAAATCTACAACCTCTCTTTAAAGACAACTTATCAGAAATCACCGCATCAATTCTATCCATTTCATCTTCATACATTTCAACGTGCTTATCAAATATACATTTTAAGTTTTTCACACTATTTACAACTGAACCAAAATCTAACCAATTTTCATTTTTAAAATCTTCATCGATTTTATAAAACCTATCAGAAGTAACCCACATCTTACGCAAGTCTCTGACTTTTCTCCGTTTATACCGTATTAATTCTCGCTCAAGGTTAAATACATTCGCACCATTTGTTTCAGCTTGAAGCTTACTATTGCGATATATAACTAGTTTTAAACACCTCAAACTACTTAAAGAAGTGTCCTTTCTCCACTTTATTTTTCCAGCGTGTACCGCATATTTACGTAATAACTTAATTATATCTAGCTCAACATTCTTTAGTTTTCTTAAATTTAATTTAGATAAATAAAAACTACTTTTAATAAACCACTTTTCCTGTTTGAATATTTCATGGAGGGTACATCCAATATTTACTCCACCCCTTTGCTCTTCAACATCCTTGATGTATTTGTTACGTAGTAACAACAATGATCCGAGTTGTAATGTTTTCTTGTAGTCACTATCTTCCATTCTTCTTAAGGTCGAAAGACTTTCAAAATAGAAATGTGTACAGTTCGACAGATAATACAATTTGTTTGAGTGGATACACAATCTATACAATATGCTAAATGAGAACAAGGCAACATAAGATATTCAGCTTCGTTGAGCAAACAAATTTTACACTGATTATTTTCCACGATGCGTTGAAACCACGTTAAATCTGAAAGTTATAATATATATTATATAGATATATTAATTATACTTGACTTCAATCACAGTCATTTACACTTAAAGCAAATTAAATAATCAATTATATATTTAAAATACCATCTGCAGACAATTCTATCATCTGTTGTTGTTTTTTCTGAACATCATCCAAGGATTCCTAAGTAGAAATCCAGTAAAATGTCTAATTATCGATTAATCTTCGGAATATGTGAACAAATCGTGATACACAATCTTCAATTCTTACCACACATTTTTCAAAAAGACTTGCGGTTTTGAGACTGTCTCTTTCAGATTGCCAGTTATAAGTTGCAGCAGTAGAACGGTTAAGACGAAGGTAAGGACACTTACTGGAAAAAATAGCATGTTCCACCCACGGATTGTCATGAACCTTCCATTCACCAACCCCAACACCACAATAATAACATACTGTTTTGTCCTGTACGCCAGTATAATAAAATCCACAACTCGCGAGCTGTGTCGGAGTTGGTGTGGTATCATTAGGCCAATTAACAAATGAATTTATCCGACTTTCATACGACACCATTTGCTTATTAAAAATAGAATATTGTTCTGTGGATACAAGCACGTTGTTCATTTTGGCTCGGTTCATGTTTCCAACTGAGATTCTAAAATCAAACTAACTTGGAGTCGATGTGTGCTTAGGAACTGGAGTCTCGAATTCATAGGTCTCACTGTGCATATTTGTAGTATTTCGTTTATTGCCTCCAATAGTAGCCCATTTCTTCAAGCGATCTTTCATACTCTGTAAATTCATACCGCTATTTGAAGCCGCACTGTCAACTGGTTCTATGTCATCGAGATCTTTAGCTAAAAGTGTTCGTATATCGTTCCTCATTAGAGACAGAGGAACATTAATGGATTTAACGGTATGGAGAAATCTATTAGTTCCTTTTGGTATAGTCTTCCATTTGATATCATGCACTAGAAATGAGAGAAGATCTACTATACTAGTTCCGCTTACTGATTCACCGTCCATAAATGTTACTTCCCCTGCTTTGTTCCAACGAAATAAACTAGGGTCTTGCTTTAAACAAAGTAGAATATCACTACCTTTCTTTTGACACCTCGTAGGTAACTTCAACACCAAATTTCTATCGTCTTGTGTTAACGTTAACTGATCTGTGGTAGTATCTGAATCCGATGTCATGTAACTTACAGGTTCTGTACTATCGGTGTTATCTGAAACATCAATCCCAGCACCGGAAATGTTTCCAACATTTTTGACAAGTATTGGCGTATCAAGAATAGTTTTTAATTGCTCTGAGACTGTATTCATTAGACTCGTGTAAAGCTGTAGTTTAACATCGTCAGGAATGTTTGAATTATTCATTAAGTGCGTCGCTTTAGTAGTGTTTGAAGAAAACGAGTTTTCTGTCATCGTCGTCGGATTCATTACGTGTGGTTTTTCAAATCTAGTACACATCTGGTGATATTCACTGTCACTTATTAACCGCATCCGCTTAGCCATGATTGTATATTAACCTCTTGTAATTATCTGTATTATACATTTGAAATTGCAGATTGTACTATTGATGTGGCCAATGCATTCAAAAATGGTAGTACAAGATACGGAATAATATTCTTGATTTTCAGTAAACACCTTCGCTTGCTTTTGGATCCAACAGATCGCTTAACAATTTTACGGAAATAATCTTGATATTTTTTAAACCGTTTGTATGTCTTCTTGTCAATTTCCAAATTACCACGCAATATATTTAGACACACTTCACATAAAGCCAAAATATTATCATCCGTTGCACCTGTAAGAATGGCTTTTACCTCCGATTTGTTTGCATTTTTTAAGGTATTAAAAAATTCAAGATTTCTCTGCATTAACTGACTCATTTTGAACTTTCATTATACGAGCATATAGCTGAGTCTTATAATGTGAACAGTATAAATTGTTTTTGTGAAAGGATAGCGCACAGGGAACTATATCACTCTTACTAAACAATTTGCTATTTTTTAGATTTAGATCGTCTAAATTTACAAGAACAATACCCGGTGAAAGGATAGACCTTAAAATTGTAACCTTATTAAATCCCTTTGTATATACAGTATCGTTATCGCATACTTTTTCAAGCGCTTGTTTCACAATGTAGAAAGGTTGATTACCGTAATTCCAATTGATTCCGTGCAGACACCTCTCACAATATCTAACTACTCGTTTCTCACGACTATTCAGTTTGCGAAAACCAAATGGAGAACGTAAAACAAAAGATTTGGTATTATTTTCTTCAATTGAATGGATGGAAAATTCCTTAAAAATAAACCTTTTGCTTAACTCAAATCCTTGAAACTCGATAACATATCTCATTGTGGTAAATATATAATCTGATTTTCCCCTGGCAAAATCTTGGTGCTTACCCGTAGACAATCTTCACACTCTGGATGCAAATTCAAGAATAAATATGAATACTTCTCGCTTGTAGCATTTTGATACGCTGAAGATAAAAATTTAGGATGTGAAGGATATAGTTGACGACCTAAAACAATAATTTGTGAATTAAACGTTGGAGATTTAAATATGAAATAATAATGAGTATTCACTCGTATATCACGTGCAAATCTACCCTGGTTAAACAGATTTTGAGTAATTAGGATTATAGATATATTGTTGTGGTGTACACCGCGAATGAATAATTCCTGGATTTTTTTACTTTGAGCACAAGTAGTCATCAAATCATCTATCACTATAAGTTTTGGAATTATACTATATGATATATCAAAGTCAACTCCAGGATGTAATGTTACATTATTATTTACTGCAAGTTCTGCATATAACGGTTGATTTTCACTATAACAAATAACAACTTCCTTTGGACAGGGGTCAAATAAAAGCTCCTTATTTTCAATCAGTTTTTTCATAAAAACTGATTTACCGCTCATACTCATTCCTGATATAATTATTGAACATGGATGTTTAAGTTTATAAGGTTTCACTTCATAAACACTAAGACTTTCCATCTTTCCGTCTAAAATGTAGGGTAAAAGCAACGTCTCCGAGAGTGACTTCACGTTGAAACCCTTTCAAATCTTGAATTGATAGTCCTATTATGTTGAAAGTATGTGGAGAAAGAGGAATATATTTTAGACATCTGGTTTTTAATTTAACAAACTCTACATCGTTTGCAATATGTAATACATCAATATATCTAACTAAACGATTTCCTATATATTGTGGATCTGTAAAATCGGTACATATCAACAAAGTTTGATCAATGATATCTAGAGATGCAAAATCTTTACCAATTGTAACAGAATTTGAAAACATATATACACGAAATCCTAAAACACTCGCCAATGATTGACTAAGTATCAAGTCTGCTCTAAAGGCTTTGATACTTACCAATTTCGAATCTTCACACCTTGTAATTATGATTCTATCAGTGATTCGAGATATCTCTTGATTAATAGAATCAAGCAATTGTTTTACAGAAAAGTACTTAATACGCGGTAACTTTAGTGTGCTTGAATGTCCATCGACAATTACTTGGAAGCGATAATCCAACTCGTTATTAAAAAGGGAGCATGTGTTTTTAAACAATAAGTTCACTAACGAAACTTCATACTCAACTCCACTTATCTGCTTGGGTAGTTTAACTTGAAATTGAGAAGCACAATTTGAAGGAAAGTATTTTATACAATCGGAAGACCTCACAGTTAAATAAAACGACATGATTTATTCACTTGTTAGTAACACTTTTGATAGCTCTTCCTTGTAAAATGTTCCTAAGATGACATCATTACCTTCTGACAACTTATACGTGACTGGAATGCTATTGACAACCTCATTTATTTTATAAATTTTATCTGAGAATCGTTGTGTGTATCCTTTCTCGAAGACTGATTTAGGATTTTTTATACGAACAAAATCATTTAGGTTTAACTCTTGCGAACGTTTGATTGGATGTTGCCACATTGACTGGTTGATATTTCGCCATATATCAGCCTCGTTATACTTATTAACTTCTACAGGAGCACAACGTATAGTACGATGATATGAATTATTATAACTAAAAACTATTTGCGGTAGTATATCAACAAACGATTTTGTTTTGTTTGTCAACATATATTTATATATGCGAGTTATCAGGGTTCGATTATATCTTTCCACAATAGAAGAACCTTTATCAGAATTATTAGAATACAAACGAATATTTTTAGAGTCTAGGTAGGCTATAAATCTCTGATTTATGAACTCAGTACCTAAGTCACTTTCCAGGAACTTACAAGTACCATATCCTTGATTAAGTATTTCTGTAAATGCTCTTATAACTTCACCTCCTGTTTTATTTACTATAGGAATGCTAAACCCATATCTGCTAAATGTATCAATACAATTCAAAAGATACTTGAAACCATGATTAAAACGAGAATACTTTTGGATAAATAATAAATCCACTTGCCATAAGTAGTTACGACACGGTACTATAACCTTACGTCTTCGAAAGGTTTTTCGCGCTTCTCGAGTTTTAGTGTATGATGGTGTTTCTAGGAGAAACGTTTTGATTTCGTTTTGTTTGAGGTTAGGGAACTTTCGTTTAATACGATCCACTCCACCATAGCTAATTGTAGACAGCGGATTGTTGTATTCACGCCTCAAACCCTCCATCGCAACTACGTACGATATGTATAGTAGCGAAACCTGATATCAATCCTTTAGTCTGTGTGCAACAACCGTGATCGTATCATTAAAATCAAAATGAAGCAGATTCATGTATTTTGTCACGAGCATTACTACAATGCCCTAAATCCTCACATTAAGAGTCGATATATAACGAACAGCTTTAATCAACAAGGTGGTGGGTTGCGTAACATGATATCTAATTATGCCATTCCACTTGCAAAAAAATATATCATTCCTGAAATAAAGTCTTCAGCAGTTAGTACATTTCGTGATGTAGTGGGAGGAACACCAATCAAGCAAGCTATACAAAGTAACAGCAAGACACTTGTTCGTAACGTTGGAAGAAGAATTGTTGGTAGTATAATACAAGGAGGTGGATCAATAAGACGAAGACAAAATCCAACATCGTATAAACCAACCAAAATATCAAAAGCTGTCAAGTGTCCCACAAAAGCTCTTTGCAAAAAGAAAGCCAAGAAAACACCTCGAATTCCAAAATCAAAGCGAGACATATTCAAAAAATGGCAACAATAGATTCCGAATCAATCCCTGTTATTCGGGGACAGGTTGATTTGTTTACATATCCTTCAACGGATACAACTATAGAGTCTAGTCTATATGCAGAATACAAACCAATCGTTAACATTCAGGAGAATGATGCAAAAATCGAATTTCGAATTGAAGGAAACACCAATCAATATATTGATTTAGCCGATTCATTCTTATACTTGAAACTTCGAGTATTGGATTTTGAAGGTAAAGATATCGACCCTAATGAAGATGTCAGTTGCGCAAATAACTTATTACACTCATTATTTCAACAATGCGAAGTACACATTAATAACCAGTTGGTATCCCATTCAAGCAACTGTTATGGTTATAAAGCGTATATTGAAACGTTGCTGTCACACGGAACCGACTACATTAAATCACAAGGAAAATGTCCTTTATTCATCAAGGACACAAATGGTTGCGAGGCTAAAACCGGAAACAATGGTCATGACTCTCGAAGACGTTTTCTGCAAACTAAAACTGTTGAACTAATTGATCGATTAAAGTTTGACTTGTGTCATCAACCTAGATACCTTCTAAACAACACCAACATTTCGATTTCGTTAACAAGAGCTCGCGATCAATTTGTCCTAAAGTATAATAAAGCTAGTGATGATATCAATCCATCGGTTAAAATCATTGATGCTAGCTTTTATACAAGGAAACAAATATTATATCCCAGCATTACTTTATCACACCAGAAACTTTTGGAAAGTGGCATGACAGCAAAGTATTTTTATCAAGGCGCTGATGTAAAATTTTTTACGATTCCTAAGGGTAATCAAGCTTTTATTGAGGAAAATATTTTTTTCGGAAAAATTCCAACAAGAATTATTATAGGTCTTGTACACTCAGCTGCATTCGCTGGTTCTTATACCTTAAACCCTTACCGATTCGAAAACTTTGGGTTAAACTTCATTTCGGTGAATGTCAATAATATTCCACTCCCAATAAAAGCTTTGAATGTCGACTTCAGTAATAATCAAGGTTTGTTACCCTACTACTTATTATTTCCAAACTTGGGATTAGTTAATCAAGATACTGGATTGATAATTGAAAGAGAGGAATACGCAAACGGAAACTGTCTGATGGTTTTTGATTTAAAACAAATGGATTCAGGTGGATCAACATTAGTGTTGGATCAGACAGGCAACGTTAGAATAGAGCTTCAGTTTTCTAGTGGATTAAAGCACGCAGTTAATTGTATAATATATTCTGAACATCAAAGATCTCTGGAAATTGACAATTATCGTCGAGTTTCACTGAATTAGAAATGGATTCCCATCAATTAAGGTTTGCTTTACTATCAATGAGTAACGGAATTCCCATAAGTGTTTGTGCGAGTGATCAATTGAAATTTATCAACCATTCAAAATTTTTAGCCGTAGTTAATACAGGGACATCAACCACCAAAGGATATCACTGGGTTAGTTTCTATAAAAATAATGGACCCTTAGAATTCTTTGATAGTTTTGGAAAAACCTTAGATTCGTATGGAAAATATTTCAACGAGTTTGCTAATAAGTATGATAAAGTTATTGAAAATATAAATAGATATCAGGCTGGAAATTCCTCAGTGTGTGGTATGTATTGCGTGTATGTATTGTTTAACCGAGTGAATAATATACCATATAATAGTATTTTAACTTTCTTAGATGAACGATCGAAACGACTAAATGATAGAATGGTTAAAACTTTTGTAGAAAAAACATATCACTTTCCCAAGTTTAGTGATTGTAATCGTATATGTAATCTCAATTGTAAGTACGATATTATGGATAGTGAATCTATTTGTTTTCAGAAAAACGGTGTTTGTTATCAAGTGATTTGAAAATAACATTAAATTAAGTCATCAATTGTTTATTTAATTAAGGAGATTTGTTTTTAAAATTTGTATTTTATTCAGTTTTATAACTTCGGAATATGGTGTTATGATTTTATAATTAAAATTAATTAACATTTACTAGTAACGATGTTATTGTAAATTAAGAAATCAAACATAATTGTTATATTTATTTACAGTCCTTATTTCAAAATAAAACATTACATTGATTGTTAAAACACGCATTAAAACTAATAATCAATCATTAAAATTATTTTAATCGCTTCAATGGCTTCAAGTATCGATGATTAAAGGCTATTGTATTTATACCGTCCGGCAAAATATAACGTTTTGAGTCAAAAGCGCTTAAACCAACCTTTCTGATTTCCACCGAATATAATATTTGATTATAAGATCTTATAACATTCATTTTTGCAAAATATTTCTTTTGTCGTTTTAAAGCTTTAACAAATTTTTCATGGTTCAATGATTTCTCAACAACACATTTTTTAACTCCTTTTGCAGCGTATTTGTAAACATTAATTCCTTTAAAGGAATACATCTTCGGTGCCAATCCTACAAAATGTGTAAATATTTTTCCATTGCCTTCATCTTTCATAGATCCTATTCTCTTTTTATTAATATCAGATTGTAGTGGATGATTTTTGGGATAATCACTAAAGTCCATACAATCAGCAAAGTATTCAAAGTCTTCAAATAAATCATCTGTATGAACTAAATAGCTCAGACTATCTGTATCAGTAAATAAAAGCTGACATCTTTTCCCAAAGTGTTTTCTAAAACGATCGTAATGAAACTCATACATTAATAGTTTGCTATGCTCAAGAACGGTATACCCAACATACACCGGTTTATTTAACAGGACATGTGGTTGCTCTAACTCAAATAAAACTAAGTTTTTACTTAATATTTCAAATTTTTTCAATGTAGGTAACCTTAACAACTTTTTAGCTTTTTGTTCATTATTCACAATTTTGATAATTCTACGATTACGAACATTTTCAATCGTTTTTCCATAAACAGCATTTACAAAGAACTTATAACAATTTTTATCGAATGTGTTTTTAGCCTCCTTACGTAAATTCGCATTTAGAAGCACGTATTCTCTCATCCATGCTTTTTGACTAAATCGAAGAATTTTGTGAATCTTAAGTAATACTATCTTGTTAGCTAGATAATATTGTAAGTTACGGTAATGTACTATGTATCCTTCTCTATCCCCAAAATGTGAAACAAGTTTTTTCTGTTTTTCAGAGTATTTTATGGTAAGCGAGTCAGCCAATAGTTTTTGGTATTCTGATAAATCATCATATGGAATGTTTAATTTCTCAACCATCAAAGGAAAATCGTTATGTTTCTTGTGCAATTTCTTAGGATAATGTAAATCTACCATACAAACATAACCAATATCGCCTTCAGGATCCCAACTTAAAATAGTTGATGAATTAACAGTTTGAATTTCTTCCTCGGACATCCATGCAAAATTATCATAAGGAAGGGTGTGAGTGAGAGCTTCCCCGTATAAATTTGTCTTGTCTAAGTAACATAGATAGCTAGATGGTTTGTCAGGATCATAATCATCCATATATTTGTTATTAGCCTTTGCCTCACGAGTAACAATCATACTTAACCCTCCTCGCATACCTGTCTCAAAAAATTGATACATATCCAAATCAGTTAATTTGAATAATTTCACGTCTGTCATTAATAAGGCTGCATCAAACGCTAATCCAGATAAACTGAAATAGTGTAATGGGTCTAATCGAAATGTGTGTATTATTGTCTTTCGGAAATTTTCCACGCAACAACCTAACAGTATTACGTCTGTAAGTATGTATAGATCTTGATAATCACCTAGATTGTTGCAAAACCTTTTAAAAACCTTTTTCCCGAATCGATAATCTTTTTTTGAAATATTTACATCATTTAAAGAATTGTAGAAAGCCTCTCTAGGAGGGAATCTTGTTTGTTTAAAAATTTCCATACTTGTCATATACTCATAACAAAAGACTCCTTTTCGGGTTAACAGACGAGCATCATTTTTAAAGACATCAATCATTGGTTTAAATTTATTGGCAAAATGAATATCATTTGAAACGCCTGGTTCAGCTTCTAGCAAATTCTCAACGAGAGATGAGAGTGATGCATTCAGAAACATTAAAGAATCAAGGAAAATGAAATCATCACAAATTATTGACATAAAATTTTCTGAGTTTGAGGGTATCACATGAATATCTCTACCGAATTTTTCAAATCCTTGAATTAACAATTTAGAATCGTATTTCCTAAAGTTATGAAACACTACAGGAATCTTACACCGTTTGTTAGTGTATACTGAATTGCATAGAATGTGAGCAGCTCCACGATATCGTCCTGTTGTATGATCATGATCCCTAGCTTTATTTTCTTGTGAAATGGGTTTTCTACAAATATGACAGATATCAGTCAACTCGTGTTGTATAACCTCATCGGGTGTTAGGTCGACTAATGGTAATGAATTTTGGTATTCTAATCGTATTTGCTTGGTGTGATAACTTATTTCGTTAAAGAAATCATCAATACAATTTTCACCTCGCATAACTTTACGGTGTGTAACAAGACCATCTTTAAATATTGCAAATGCATACCCACTCGCAACATGTTCGGCGTATTTGTGTGAATAACTTGATTTACTTCGATCAACAAATCGGTTAGTTGGTACGCAGAGAGACTCTAAGTCTGCATATATAATATACTTGTGTGGTAAAAGCTTGTTATACTTATCGAATCTAATATACGGATCATCAAAATCATCACCGCTTGGCATTTTAAGTTTTTGAGGTTTTAGTTGATGACAAACATCAGAATGTTTTTTGTAAGTATTTTTGGGAATTAAATTAAGACAATTATAGCAAAATAATTTGCGATGCTTTCCATTAGCACCAAAGAGTCTGCTTATATCTGTAATACCTAAGTAATGAGAATTGGCTTGGCACGGATCGTCATAAAGCAGAAGATTAATTTTTGTAAACTCTTTGTTTTTTGAGTTCTTTGCTAGCTTCCTTACTACAACGGAATACTCAACTGTGAATAAAGTTTTTAACTTGATTACTCCAAACACATTGACGCAGATCTTTCTGCTCTCTAGGCTTCGATTAAATTGCTCTACCTGTTTAAGTGTTGTAGGGTACCTACACATACTAAAGTCATACAGATCTTCAAATCTCTTATATTGCCTCGGTCTTTGTCTGTTTTTGGATTTTATATCTTTATAATGCATGATAGACAGGAATGCATACTTAAAACATTCATTATCATGATTTCGCACATTCAAGAAACATCTCTTACCCTGCAGGTTTGCTGGAAGGTTGACTGTGCAACCTCCACCAATTGGAGGAATCTTGCCTAATCGAATATCACTACCATCAACACTCTTTAATTGCCAACCAGAACCATATTCTGAAAATAACTCAATAAATGAATTAATCTCATCGCGTATGTCGCTCATTGCATCTGCAAAATCATGTCTGCTAAATATTGTTTTTAACCTTGAGTTCTGATACTGTTGAGTTTCTTCATACTCAATTTCGTTCTGTTCTCCTCTGCAAAATGTGACAACTAAAGTCAACTGAAACTTAACGCCATTGCCTCGTTTTAAATTTTGTTGAATTATTGTTTTGACTTTATTCTTAAAACGCTGTAAATAACCATTCACTGAGAGCATTCGTTTGCCCTTCTTTAACCTGTGTCGGTATGTTCGAAGGAATCCTCGAAAAGCTTTTATCTTCACAAATGGGTATATTAGTAACTGCCTTCTCCATTTCTTATCGTGCTTGAGATGTTTTTGTAAAACGTGACGCTCGACTTCATGACGACTCCCACGAAAACTGCAGAATGGTAGATAACATTTCCGCTGTTATTATAACAAAAAAAATTTTAGTCAGCAGTTAAGACATATTTAGTTAATGTATGCAATATTTTAATTTTATAATTTATTATATTTTGCCTACTCTTTTCTTTTCTTTGCGTCTGTCCTTCATTTTGTGTTGACTTTGTTAAATTCCTTTAAATGCACACCGTAATCTGTAAGCATAATATTACACAAGGTTTTAATATTGTGATAATTATTTCGTTACAATTAATTATTATCGTTGTCGCTTCAGATAATTCGTTAATATATAAGGTTTGTAGAAGACCTAAAATTTATTCAGTCGCAAGAAGTACTCGCGTAGATTGATCTTAAAAACTCAACAATTTTTCACCAGTTCAACAAGGAACTCACGATGCCGAAAAGT
Source organism: Dicranocentrus wangi (assembly GCA_036850665.1). Classification (NCBI taxonomy): domain Eukaryota; kingdom Metazoa; phylum Arthropoda; class Collembola; order Entomobryomorpha; family Entomobryidae; genus Dicranocentrus; species Dicranocentrus wangi. The sequence continues at coordinate 3,086 of JAANSN010004231.1, read as the reverse complement.
AAGTAGAACATATCCTATTAAACTTTAAGGATCTTTAAAAATCAAACTGTTTTCAAAAAAAATTAAATCAGTTGACGTCTAATCAGAAGAATAATCATTTTTGGTATTTATTCTAATATTATAATTTTTACTTTTTTAGAACAAACCAACAAGGCAAAACCTCCCCAATTGATGGTTCTTGCAAAGGCTGCAATGAAATCTGCTGAGAAAGGGACTTCTGAATACAAACGCGCTCGAAAGAACTACATGGCTTTGGTGAAGGAGCACAATGAGATGTTTTCGAAAGGTAATAATAAGAATTTGATATTTTAATATGTAATTGTATGAGTTTCTATTGAATTTTATTTCTTGAATTCGTATCAACCATAAACCTTTTTTATTTTATGATTTAGCTATTGTCGACTCACCAACAGACGACTCTGACTCCTCGGAGGATTCCAGTGGTGACGAAAAGTCTCGCAAACGGAAGGTGGTTGATGAGGACTCTTCTTCGTCCTCCTCTTCCTCCGATGAAGAAGATGAGCCAAAGCCTTCAGGTTCTGCAGGATTGTCCAAGAAGAAGAAGAAGAAGACGATCAAGAAGACCAAGTCCGATGGTGTGCCCAAATCTAAAAAAGTTAAACCACCAAAGGAAAGCAGAGGTAAAAATAAATGCGTTACTCGAAACTTTGCTCCAGAAGAAGAACCAGATACACAACACAAACATTATTATCGAGCCTTCATTGGAGGAGGGTTTCATGTTTCCCTTTCCAAGTGGCTTAAAAACAATCAAAATTATATTCAAATCCGAAAGTCCTCCAATATGGGTGCTAACGTTCCCGTTGCGCATTTTGATGCTTTAAAAAAAGCTATTGATGAAATTGGAGAAACATGTAAGGTTGAGCTTGCTGCTCTTCCAAACACAAATAATTGACTTTGAACTTTCTGAATTTGATTTCAAGATTTAATTTGATTCTTTCCGGATTCTGATTATTAAGAATAAATTTTATTGATTATGATTGGAACCAATTTACGATGGTTTTCTTGATTTTCTTTTCGCAAACTTCTTTTGTCTTAACAAGTCATCCTCACTAAACACTTTTACCGTTTTATAAAAATCACATTCATTCACTTTGTTTCACTTTGTCTCAGTCTTAATAAATTAGCATAAATATTGTATAAAATATTCACAACCATAAAACCTCATCGCATTATTATCTATTTCAAAAACTTTTAGTCCTGAAGTTTACTTTGCGGAATTGCAAAGCTTTTGTCCCTGTCAAGACCACAAAGCAATCAGCAGGATATGATCTGAAGAGCACTGTGGAACTTGAAATCGCAGTAAACAATACTGCTGTAGTGGAGACTGGAGTCCAAGTTCATCTTCCTCCTGGGACTTGTGGACGAATAACGGGACGATCAGGATTATCCAGCTTGGGAGTAATAGTTGGAGGTGAGGTGCTATGAATTGTATATGAATTTTGTGATGTATTAAGATTAATTTCAATTAGTCGACTAGCTTCATTTTACCCTAAATGTAAGTCTTGCGTTCCTCTCCTCACGTTGAAAACAAAGGAACGCTGGAATTGCATTTGGAGGTTGAGTAAGCTTTCCCGACTAAATGAAATTAATATTACATGCGTAATATGGTTGAGTGTATGTTGTAATGTATACTTCTGTATGTAACATAGCTGGCACCATTGACAGAGACTATTGGAGCACCATGAAGATTGTGCTGCATAACTTTACAGGATCACCCTTCAAAGTTAATATTGGAGATCGAGTGGCTCAGTTGGTGGTTGAACGCATTTATAGTGGGAAGGGGATTCGTTGTTTTCACTATGACTGTAATGGTGTTAACTGTGATTTTGCAATGCATGAAGAGGAAGAAAAAAAAGTTTGTGTGGAAGATAGTACGCGAGAACGAGGTGAGTCAGGGTTTGGTAGTAGTGGGATGAAGTAAATATACTTCGAGATGTGGATGATTATCATAGTAAAAGGTTACATTAAAACATGTAGAAGTTTATAGCGTGTGGTAAACACCATAATAAAATATCATACTTGTATCCTACACGACTGCATTTGTTTATTTTCGTTTGTTGTGTTATGAGATGTTGATACTAAGCGAATCCAACCACTTCGGTCTTTTAAACATATAGTATAAATACCCTCATATTACACACGTATAGATCATCAAACTATGCAAGAAACACCAAACGAATGTCTTTAAACATATACGCATTTAAAGTATTTATAGACGGGTTAGGCTGAAAACAGACCAACATTTATCAACAGTAAAAAAGGTTCAGAGTATCCTACAAGAAAGTTGCTCAGCAAATAAGTCAACTCTATGAGAAAAAAAGATAAGTTATTTTGTATTACGACACCCTCACCACAATCAATTTTCAGACATCAACTCATGTCCAGACACTTCGTTCATACAGCCAAAAAAAATTGTGCATGACATCAAGCACTGCATGATCTTAGGAAAAAAGTTCTCGTAAGGATATTATATAACACCCTCACCTCATTTCATATTTTATGCCTGCTCGAATAATTTTATTGTAGTTGATGAGATAGCTTTCTTAAATGGAGATGTGAAAATGATTCTCAAAGTAATTATTGAAGCATCAACATCTTTCAGAAGATACATTTTTATTGCATCGTAAAAAAGTCATTAATTCTGTAATGTGCATATCGAACAACATGTTGAATATGTTGCAAGCACTTCACATAAGTTCATAATAATATGTCATCATTTTTGCGTATAACTTGTATAAGTAAATAGGATGTGGAGTATAAATCTCACCACTCTCTCACTCTCACCACAACGCAGATCCTCGAAAAAAAAATCTAAATGGATCATTGAAGCCTCGACGCAATTGTAAATTGCCTTCACATAATCACCTCACTGTACAGCTGCAAAACTGTTGAAGTTTGAATGCTCGGAAGTAATAAATATATTCTTAATTCTAAGTTCATATAGCAGTATTGTAACCCTTCCCTGTGGAGACTCTCGCCACAACGTAGATTCTTTTAAAATGGATCTGGATGGACCATTCAAAGCTCAACGAAGTTGAGGTTTGAATGGGCCATCCATCACAACA